>JARHVA010000752.1:1470000-1767500 GCA_037957365.1 Torreya grandis | reverse complement strand
ACAATACCGTTGATACCAGGGCAAAATTGGAAGTCTCTTGTACATGATAATTTTTTCAAAATTCAACCTTCAGTTCCTATCTATCTATACCTAAAAACTTTCAAATCATTTCCAACAAGCTTATGCAGTTAGTTTAAGGAGTAATGGGTCCCATCATGATCGCCAAAATGTAGCTTAAATTTTGGATTTCTCCTATATTATTATTTTTAGCAATAAAAACCCAAAACATAAAAAACATAAAATAAAGAGGATAAAGACATAATCAAATTACAATAATGATAATTTTTACCATCATTTAACTTCTTGTAGCTCCTATCCAAGATTTCCAAATGGATTTTTAATGCAAAATAATTAGATGTTGGATTTCTTGTCTATGCTTGATGATGGTTTCCAATGGGCTTCTTGATTAGTTGAGGGTAATATGAATGCAAGAGAGACGATAATAGCATCAAGTTACCATGTTTCCAAGTTGGTTTCCAAGTTCTCAAGTTAATTTTCATGGAGGAATTGATTTTGTTATATAAGAAATGGGGGAAATAATTAATGGCTCAAATTTAATTTTGAGCCATTGAGATAAATGACTAGGATATTTCCAAGGAATTTTAAATTCCTTGAAAATCTCTATAATTGATAATTCTATAGTAAAAGAGGCTAAATTGGAGGAGATTTCTAGAATTCTCTAATTCTAGAAATCTCTATTAGGTTTAGGGTTGTAGGAATAGATAGTTAGTAGGGTGGTAGATGGTTAGGTAAATAAATTGTATTTTTTAAATTGGCAAGTAGCTTAATAAGTAGGTAAATAGGTTTAGTTAGTAGATTAATGAATGTGATTAAATGGTTGTGAGGTAGGATAAAGTTTGTGGGATGTAGAAAATAGGGAATAATATATTAGTTAATTAGCTAGGAAATATAGTTATAGGTTAAATTAGAGAAATTAGTGTAATTATTAGGGTGAGTGGATTTTAGTACATACAATAACTAATTTCATAATTTATATGCCAAATAATTTTAAAAATGAAATAGAGTTACACTAATTTAGGTGTCAAAAGAGTCGCACTCAGAATAACCACCTAGACACTATTATTAAAAATTTATAACATTAATAATAGAAGGATTCAAAACACAAAATGGATCATGTAGATGTGTCTATAAAGTGTTTAAACCTATAAATTGACTAGTTACATGAATATAATTGATAAAATTTTGATTAGGTTAAATATTACAAGAAGGTTGAAAGGTCTAGGGTTTTGTATGTGAGAAAAGTTGGCACGTAAACCAAAAAAGTTTTATAATTACTAATTTGATAAAAGTATAATTTGAATAAATCAACTTGACCAAAATAATTTGAGTTAATGAGATTTAAACCCTTGATCTCCCTTTTAAAAAGTTTTTAGCAAAAGAATAACTACAAACTCATATAGCAATTTGTTCAAAAATTTACATGCACTAATTTTTTTAAAATATTTTTAAATTTATTTTTAAAATAAAAATGATATAAAAATATATATTATAATGTGCATGTAAATAAAAATTGTAATTTTTTTTCAAAAATAATTTACTGGTTTTAGTAAAAGGTATCTTAGGTGGGCCCCTTTTGCTTTTGCATGGAAATAGTGATTTTTAAAATAAAGTATTTTTTAAATACTTTCAATAACTATATTAAATTAAACATACTTGTAGTAGCATACTCTAGAATTAAAAATGGTACCTAAGTGGAGCAAAGACATTGATGGAGATGGAAAGAGGCCTTTTCAAGCTCTAAAAAAGTGACAGATCTTCCTCAAACCTTCCAATGAAGCATCTAAAAGCTTCAAAAATTGATTTTGTTGCCATAAAATTATTTTTCAGATTTTTATAGGATGATCCAAAGGTACAATGGCACCAAAGAGAATATAAAAATTCACAAATTCTTTGAATGGCCTTCTCTGGCCCTAAAACTTTGCAAGATTCCTTCAAGTCTTAAAACTAAGCATCCAAAACCTTCAAGATTGAATTTTCCCACATAAAATCTGATTTCCCTAACTTTTTAACTATAGGAGTCCATACTATGGTTCCATATGTGAGAGGAAAAAATCCATAAGTTGAATGACAACCTTTATATCTCTACAAGTGTTTTTAGGAGGCTATAATCACCTAATCTAACCCTTTAGAATAGATAAAACAACAAAAGAATGACTTATATATATATATATATATATATATATATATATATATATATATATATATATATATATATATATATATATATATATATATATATATATATCCTTATTTGGATATATATGGGTTGTATATAAATATTCAAGAAACATATATCTTCAAAAAACTCATTTAAATTATCTGACAGGCTTATTGAATGAATTTACAGGCTAAAAACCAAGAGATTTGACCCCTTAGGAGAGAGATTTAAGTAATAACGACCCAAAATTAGTTTTTTTAAATTTTTTTTACTTGATTTGGTTTTAAAATGGTTGTACCAAGATAAAAATAAATAAATATTTTTCTTGAATTTTATCTCACACTGGAGAATAAACCAATCTTCCCAATCAATCATTGTATCCCATGCTCTGATTCCATGATAAAACATGAAATACATATACAATATAATCACACAGATTATATCTAGATAAAATAATTAATTAGTGAATATTTAGATAAATGATTCCATATTAATTTAACATGGAAAACCTCAAAGAGATATTAAACCACAAATTGATATATTCATATATTTTAGAAACTCCTCGTGTACCCAATACAAAAACCTTCAACCTCTCACTTATTCTTAGACCATTCTTCATAGAACTCTGTTGTAATGATATTTACCACAAAAAAATATATCACAATGTCATATTATTATAGTGTGTAATTTACCAAAGGGGTAAAACCATTTTTATATTGGGGCATGGAGGTGGACCGTTGTAACCAATGGATCCAACCTCTTCCCAAAGAAATTTTAAACAATGATAATAATTAATATGTTTTATTATTATATTTACATGATGATTTAACCTATGTTAAATAATAATAATAATAAAACATTTATTATTTACCTATGTAATTATGCTAAGGTTTCAATAAAGACATCACTTAAGCATTATATGTCTCAACAAATTCTTCTCCATAATGTGAATGTGAAATTATTCTCCTTTCCTATATGAATCTGCCTAGAATCTAGTTGATGAATTCACTTTTGAATTGGATTAGTATGATTTATACTTGGATAATGAATGCTCCTAGTGATTGATTTGTAATTTTGGGATGAATAGGGAAAATTTTCTCAATGTGTATTAGTGTATAAATGCTTGATAAATACGTGCTACTTGAGTAATAAGTATGGGCTTGATTTTTATTTATGAGTCCTTTTGGGTAATTTATCATTACATTTACATTATATGACAAATGGGATGACCTATAGGAGTGATTTATATTTGAAAAGTATTCATTATTGGGTAATAGAAAGTAACATCACCCTCAAGTCAGTTTTATTAAGTTAGTATCAAGTGTGGATCTAATGATTCGGAAATGTATAAGTAAGACAATAAACTTATTTGACATATATTGGTAGGTTCATATATTCTATTTATAGAAAAATGGGAGGTTAAAACTCATATAAAGCATGTGGATGTGAGAGAATAAAAAATAAGAGGCATACATATAGGCATAATTCATATATGGTGAATGTAGGTAACAAGTGACATTATCAAGTGTCTAATGCCAAATTTTAGTATCTACAAATGCTCCCATTTTATTATATTATTTAAATATAAGACAATTACTAAATTTCTAATGAGATGTCAGTGAGTTGGTTAGGTGGCTTGGTTGTTTCAAGATCCACCAAGTTTACATCTTTGGAAAGGCATATTAAGTTGGTTGTATTCTTAGGGCCATTAATAGCCATTCGATATTCTTGAGGTAGATGGTAATATATGGTATAAACATGGTATTACATGGGGATATGGGGCCTCGATTATGTCCCAGACTAGTTCAAGCTCTGATCAAAATCCATCATCTATAAAAAAAATACAATTACTAAAGTAAAATATAAAGTATACCTGAGTGTGTACAACACACTATCATTAGGAGATAACTCCAAATGTATAACTTTTATATATGAAAACTTGGAATGAAAATATAGTATTTAATTATTTTACATGTGAAATTTGAATTTTGAAATTGAAAATTGAAAAAAAAAATCAAGGAAAGAGTACACATGTTGAGTAAAATTGTGTTGCTATGTAACTTATTGGAGATGCTGTTTCTTTGTTGAAGCATTAGAGAACTATGCTTCCTTACTGAAACACATGGAGATTTGGGGTGATTATTCCCCATATTTGTATAATTATGAAATCTCTTGGGTTGGGAAGATGAATTCCCCAACTCTCATGAATGTTTGATGCTAAGACCTTTTAGTGTCATTGAACCTTAATTTCACTTACTCAAATTAATAATAGGGATCTTATGTTTAACCTCAATATGATAAGGTGGGAATCACATAATGGGTTTAATATGGTTAATAACATGGGTTTTGAGCATCACTGAATCTCAACATACATTATGTTAAAAATAATGAATAAACTACTAAAACATATTTACATATTCAATTTTTCTCACTATCTAATGCCATTGAATTTTGTTTTACAAATAAACAACTATAATAATGTTTAATGAAAAACAACAAATGTTTGTATGAATGTATCATGCCCATTCAATTGGTTCCAACCAATATTTAATCTAGTGTATATGTGCATGAACCAATATCATGTCCCATTTAATCAGGGCCAATTAATATTGAATGTTATACATCTATTTGTTATAATATGAGAACTTTTATCTCAAATGCATTTTTATGTGAAAAATCATAATTTTTGTTCTCATAAACCATGTGCACCTACATGACATGTACATTGAAGTATTTCTTAATTTATGTTATATAACTAATGTCTCTATAAAGTGAGTGCATATGCCCCTGAAATATATAACAATGTGTAAATATCTTGTCACATATATAAACCAAACTTATGTTTGAAACTATCTAAAATATGTATTTTATTCCCAAAATCTGATTTTTTAATTCATGGAGGCTTTTATCTCTATGATGATCCCACTAATATGCCTCATCATTTTATGTGAGGGATGTAACATGTAAGTCACTCATCTCAAAATAAGAGATAACTATCATGTATTTATAAAGATATAATCATGTAGAACCATGTCAACATGTGGATAATATGTTATCATAGAAATGTACATGTCACTAAAGCACATATGTAAAATATGTAATGTTAAGAATATAAGTGTCATGTCAAGGTAGATGTATAAATTATGCACATAGTAGTAACCATCACTGATATAAGAATGGAATAATCCTACATAGTAAAGAGGTGTATGATATGAATCATGGTACCACATAAAAAGGATAGGTTGTAATATGTATCAAGACACCCATATACTCAACAATCACATTAAATTCAACAAGCTCGATGAGCTCAATATAAAATATTAGATTAATGCAATCATAGGATAAAATTTCAAACATAAGGCCAAGTAATAAAAATAAGGGACATAAATATGTCACATTAGATAAGGCCAAAGGCCACAAACAAGAGACATAAATATGTTGTAAAAAACATGGCTAAAGGGCCACAATCAATGGACATAAATATGTTACAACAAAAAAGTCCAAGGGGCCAAAAAAAAACAAAAAATGACTATCCTATCATACACGAGAGTAGCATCAATGAAAAAAGTGAAAAATAATCCACATTATCCATGTATATCAATGTTACATCATACTAAGGTAGCATATCCATGTAACACTATGTAAGATGTGAGTAAATAAAAAGGCATGTGTAATAAATATAGGTAGCTCAACATAGTAAAAGGTCATAGAAAGATATAAAATGTGATTATGTGACATGTGGAATAAAATTGACAATGTTCATTATGACCTTGTATTTGAGTTCTTCAAACTTGGCTTATGACTCCTCCTAGTGAATAATATACAAATTTGTAAGAATAGGGTAGATTTGCTTAGTGTGTAATAGTGTATATATGTGAAATAGATAGATGATAGATGAAATTGAAATGAATCCTTAAAATTTTTATATATGGATCATTTTAAATAATTCATAACATCATTGAGACACTAGGATAATAAGCTGACCCTAAGGGTGGGTTTGATTTTAAAAACTATTTTTGGGATTGGGACAGTTCTGACTAGCCAAGTCATTATCAACTAATGATAACAACCATAATGTCAAAATTGATCCATGTAAAATTATGATCTAATAGTTTATTAATGCCTGTGTAGGATATTTAATGGGTTTGAAATAGATAATGAGGTTCTTATATGTGTTTAACAAAAGAACAAAAGGGTTGACTAATAAAATGGCATGCACATGTGAGAGGATGTCAAATTAAGACCTTGTTTGGGGGCTCAAGTTGTGTGATAAATGTGTGTCAATCTTGTAATTATCATGTAATAAAGACTATATTTTAGTATCTACAAATTTCCCCTTTTATTCTAGTAATGAAATTACTAGAGTAAAAGGATAAAATATACATGAGTGTGTACAACACACTTTGAATTTTTAGGAGACAACACTAAATGTGTAGCTTTATTCCTTATAAAACATGAGATGAGAATGAATTAGTAAACATCCATATGTGAAATATTAAATTTTAAGATTGAAAGAGTAAGTTTTAGAGTACACTTTTGTGTTCATGCAAAACCATGTTGCCTTCATAATTATTGCAGATTATGCTTCCTCATTGAAGCATCGAAGAGTTTGGGGCACTATTCCCCAAACTTATGTAACTATGAAATATATTGAGCTGGGAAGGAAATATTCCCTAACCCTCATGTATGTGGGGAAAATTACACAATATATGAATCCAAATAACTATGTAGGAAAATGATAGAGAGAACCATGTAGCTAGGTTCAACTCCAAAAGAAAACACTATGTGAATAAATTAGAGAACTGATCAAGCAAGGTTAACTCATAAATGAATTGACCATTGCATATGGATTATGGATTAAAATTTAATGTTTTAATCAAATTAATACCAAGTATTATTCATGTTAAAAAAATCATCAACACAAGGTAATGAATAATATTCATGCCCCCATCATGTATGTAAGTTTTGATAAATGTGAAGTGGAATGACAACCATTTTACATTTAACTTTAATTTTAATATGTATATGGAAGAACCAATATCATTCCCCTTGAATATGTATATTGAATTTGAGATCATATATCCCAAATATAATGTAAATGTGTAACTATGAAATTATGTTCTTGTAAATTATTGTGCACATGCTGATGCATATGCACCCAAGTGTGTATCAATATATGATCAAGTATCTAAAAATAAATTTTTATTCATAACATATTACAATATAAAATGTATAAATATTCCAATTTTTGTCATGTATATGATTCAATCTAATATTTAGATCATGTGAATCTCTAAAATATGTAAAATGTGTACTCTACTTTGTGATGCAGAGCATCACCAAGTAATGAAGTATGTAAAAAGTGTTTAAAAGTGTCATTTAAACTAATTTTTATTTTTTAAGAATATTATATATCTCTTAAGGACTATTAGGGTGTTTTTAAGTCATTTAAAGTCCTTAGGTGGTATATTTATAGTCATTTTGGAGTTTCCCTCTAAAAATACAAATTTGAATATTTAAATAATGCACCTATACGTTTGAGGGATATTTTGGTTTTGTCAGTCATGTAAAGGTTGTTAAATATTTATAGGAGTTATTTAATGTCATTATAGTGTGTATATGGACATGTTAATGTGCATATCATGGGAAAGATCCAATTAAGCCAATAATAGTATGTAACTACCAACTATGTAGAGGTTAACCAAGAGGGAGAGTGATCTTGGACATTGTTAATATTAAAAAGGATAGTGTAATTTAATTTTATAAGGTAATTAGTAGTGGGAAGAGTGTGTGAATGGTAATATATGAGAGAATAACTTCAAGGAGATAGAGATAGAGCTTTAAGAAAGATAAGAAAGTAAATAAACTCTGTCTATTTGATCTATTCTATATACGTGTGTTTGAAAGAGTTGAATGAAAGAGTGTGTTTGAGAACCATGTTGAATATTTATTACTATAATTTATGTGATTTATTTATAAGTATGATGTTATTGTGTTTTCATAAGATTTACTTAGATAATAAGGCAAATATTTATACCACAGTCATAGTGAGAGTAATTTTGTGTTTTTTATAACCTGTGCATGTGATCTTGATATAGATGTTAAATATAGATATATTTCAAAATATATGAGGATTTAAATAGACCTTAATGAATGATTAGTGTGATCTATATTATAATTTTTAGGTGAAAGGATATAAATACAAGCTTTGAAGAACTGTATTTGGAGGTAAAGTTCAGAAAGAAGACGACATGGTATTTATTAGGTGATCGTTAAATAATTAAAGGTATTAAAAGTATCATATAATATTTTTTTTAATAAAGGTGATCCTTTTTAAGGATAAATAAACCATTTAATAATTAAAATTTCAATCCAAACCTTTGTTACTCATACAGTCTATGTGAGGATAATTTTGTGATATGATAGTCAAGGAGATCAACAAGTAAGTTGGAATATGAATAGTAGTTGAATGATATTTAAATAATTTAAAATTAAATAATGAGTGGAAAATTTATTATTGTTAAGTTAAAACATTTTAAGTCTCATAAAAACTTTGAGGAGTGTAATATTTAATTGAAAATCTTCATGTACAGTCAGTTTGTAAGAACCCCTATTTGTTCAGTTAAGAGAAGAAGATAAGAAAGAGTTATTATGATTTTTATTCATGATTTTAGGTGTTAAAGATGATATTATAATAATTTTTATGATTATTCCCATTTTAATACTAATAATTACATTTATAAGCTTAAGGTTTGGCATAAATTGCATCTTGATAAGATACAAGTCGACTGTATATTCATAATTCTATAGTTTGGTATATTATAGAATTTTTAAGATTGTTATCAATGATAGATATTAGATGGGTTAAAATAATGTGGGGAAGACCCTAAACATAATTTTTTTAAATTTTAAGTGATCTAATAATCAAAATAATCTATTTTTATTATTTTTATCCTCAATCAGGCATGTTACCTTCAAGACCAGGGTTTCAAATTAGAAACTTGAGATACATGAGTTATAAATAACCAAAATTCCTATAAATTTTAAATAAATTTTAATTTCATGTGTATAATAGGATTCATAAAATTTTGGACTAGTACCATATGGTTTAGTATGGATTCTATTACTGTGGGTTGAAACTAGGCTTTAATAGACCTAATTAGCAAGGAGAAGTGTTGATTTAAGTGATTTGATTTGAGAGTTGGGTTATGTAATTGTGTGTGGAGTTTGATTAAGGTAAAGGGTACTTTAAAATGGTTTAATTTGGTCATGAAACCTTATAGTGCATTATAGATAAGAAGTCTTAGGTAAAAATAGGGCTATAAGAGATTAGTCTTCAAAAAGGAAATTGAGATTGTTTTGAGAGTTATAACCCTAAGTTTGTGTTAGTTGGTTTCATATGTAAGAGAGACCAAATAGGAAATTTTATGGTCATTTTAACCCTTGAGAGAATTTTGGAACCCTATTTTAGGCTATTAGGCCTATGAGTCCATATGAGAGAGAGAATTTAAACCATAATAAAAGAGTGTAGTTTCAGAATGGACTATGAAATGATACTGATGGTGACAAAAGTTGAGAGTGTATATATAGATGAAGAGATGGTATGTTTTTAAGTACAAAAATATTACTATGTATGACTATAAGGCTTAAGATCCATATAAAACTCATTAGTGAACAAGAAGGTTAAATACAAGTCACGAAGAGAAAAACAAAATTAGATAGAGCAAAGGAAAGTAAAGAGATTAGACACCAAGAAAGAACAGATAAAATAGATCAAAGATATACAAGGAAAAAGTTAAGATTATATTTTCATATAGATTAGTTAGTGTAATTTCCTCTACATCATTTTGTATCAGAGTAGTTAAGCTCTTGGAATAATTTGTTATTCTAAATATTATAGGTTATTATTGGAAATTGTGGAAGATTTCTAATTAAAGTTGTAGATGTAAGTAAGAGAGGTAAAAGGTTGAATGGAAAAAACCCTAAATCCATAGAGGCTAGGAAGAAAAGAGAGATAGTATCATATCAAAAAGAGGAGAAGCTCAAGGAGAGCTTAGAGAAGAAGAGATCAGTCTTAGGTAAGGGACTAGAAGGAGAAGAGACCCAAGTGAGGTCAAGGAGGCAAGTAGGATTAACTTATAAAAAATAAATAGGTACAAGTAAGACCTAAGGAAATATAATATAGAGTTAAGAGAAAAGTGAAAAAGAGAGACATGAAGGGCTTCATACAGGAAAGTTGACACAAGAAAGTGAGGGAAGAAATGAAGACTATAGAGATGGATGAAAATAAAGAGATTGCTTAGATGAGGATAATATTAGAATGAATGGAAACTTAAATTTAGATATTGAAATAATCTAGGAAAGGATTATTTGTGAAAAGTAAGAAAATAGTGAAGTGGCCTCTCACAGAAATAATGGCAAAAAAGAGAAGACAACAAGAAGTTTGTAAATTGAGGAAACAATTAAAGAGATTGGCAAAGTAGAAAAAAAAAGAAGGCAAAGAGGAAATAAAGCCTCATTATTTTAAATATGACTATGTATTTTCATGTATGCATGAAATTATAGAGAATAATGAAGAAGTCCATTTCAAGGACATAAAAATGAAAGTATGTAAGATAATAAGCATGGCCAACATGCTAAAGTTGAAGAAGTTGATAAGACAACTGAATATGGAGATACAGTGATATGTTTCATTAAATAAGGTGAAAATATTGGTGAATAATAAGGAACAAGTGATATTTAAGGACCACAATGCCTCATTGTAGGCATACAAGCAACAAATTTAAACCAAGGAGGAATTGAAGAGATCAAAGAATCTTAAGGTACTAATTTCAATATTATTTTTGATGACTACCTTGATATGATAGTTAAAGATGATTTGTACAATAAAATAATAGAGCTATTGGATAGGTTCATGGAAGGATTTTTTTTTTTATTGAATCACCCTATGAAGTGTTTGTTATGCAGGTTAGGATATATGAATAGGTAAAAGCATAATTTGAAGATGAAGCACTTGTTGAAATGCTTATAAAATCTAAATTATAGTAGGAGGAAGTGTCTTAATTGGCACCAATTGAATATAAAATAGTATTTGATCAAGACATAAATGAGTATATTATAGAATAAGAACTAATATGGTAGCAGATCAGGCAAGAATCAAAATATTTGAGCCTCACTGGTGATGAGGAATTCATCATAGTGGCTAAATTAGAACTCATGAATATTTTGATTCAAGAATATGCTGATGAAGTTGAAGAAAAAACATCAAGAGAGGTGGTAGAAAGAGAAAGGGAAATTATGCCTCAAGGTTTTGAATCTAATTGTGTTTTTAGTTTTGTGTGTACATATGTGAAAGACTATGAAGATGAAGAAATGGAGTTTTACATAATGGACTTCAACAAAGAACAAGAAGAAGAGATTGAGCCACATAGGCTCGTAAATCATAAAGAGATGAATAATAAGGGAAAATAAAGACAAAATCATATCAAGACAAAGAAAAATATTATAAATTGGAAATATAGGAAGAATAATTCAGCATTTCATTTGAGTAAGAGCTCAAATCTTTTCCTGCCAAGGGAGTTTGATATAGAGCATCACTAAGCAATGAAGAATGTAAAAATTGTTTGAAAGTGTCAGCTGACCCATTTTTTGTTTTTTATGAATATTATAGGTCTATTAAGGACCATTAGGGTGTCTTTAAGTCATTTAAATTCCTTAGGTGGTGTGTTTATAGTCATTTTGGATTTTCCCTCCAAAAATGCAAATTTGAATATTTAAATAATGCACACATGATTTTGAGGGATATTTTGCTTTTGTGAGTCATATAAAGACTGGTAAGTATTTATAGGGGTTTATTAAGGTTATTTTAGTGTGTATAGGGACACCTTAACGTGCATATCATGGGAAAGATCCAATTAAGCCAATAATAGTATGTAACTACCACTTATGTGGAGGTTGGCCAAGAGAGAGTGATCTTGCACATTTTTAGCATTAAAAAGAGGATGTAATTGCATTTTATAAGGTAGTGAGTAATGGGTAGAGTGTGTGAGTGGTAATAGAGGAGAGAATAACTTCAAGGAAATAAATATGGAGCTTCAAGAAAGATAAGAAAGTAAATGAACTCTATTTTTTTGATCTATTATGTATACATATGTTTGAAAGGGTTGAATGAAAGAGTGTGTTTGAGAACCATATTGAATATTTATGACTAAAAGTGATGTGAATTATTTATAAGTATGATGATACTAAGTTTCCATAAAATTTAATTAGATAATAAGGTGAATATTTATACCACAATCCCATTGAGAGTAATTCTATGTTTTTTATAACTTATACATGTGATCTTGATATAGATGTTAAATATAGATAGTTTTCAAAAAAAATTAGGATTTCCATAGCCCTTAATAAATTAAAAATGTGATATATATTCTAATTTACAAGTGAAAGGATATAAATGCAATATTGAAGAACTTTGTTTGGAGGTATAGTTCCAAATGAAGACAACAGGGTATTTGTTAGGTGATCATTAAATAATTCAAGGTATTGAAAGTATCATAGAATATTTTAATAAATAGGGTTATCATTTTAAAATATAAATACACCATTTATTAATTCAAAATTCAATCCAAACCTTTGTTGTTACTCATATAGTCCATGTGAGGCTAATTTTGTGGTATGATAGTCAAGGAGAGCAATGAGTAAGTTGGGATATGAATAGTAGTTCAGTGATATTTAAATCATTTGAAATTAAATCATGAGTGGAGAGTTGATTATTTTTAAGTGAGAAAATTTTAAGGCTTAGAAAACCTTGGAGGAGTTTAAGAGGTAATTGAAAATCTTCATGTACATTCAGTTTACAAGAACCCCTTTCTACTCAGGTAAGAGGGGAAGTTAAGAAAGAGTTATTTTGATTTTTATTCATGATTTAAGGTGTTGAATAGGATGTTATTATAATTTTTATTATTTATGCACATTTTAAGGCTAATAAGTCGATTTAGAAGCTTAAGGTTTGACATAAATTAAATCTTGATAAGATACAAGTCCACTAGATATTCAAAATTTTGTAGTTTGGTATATTAAATACTTTTTATGATTGTTATCATTGATATAGATATTATAGGGGTTAAAATAATGTGGGTCAGACCCTAAACACAATTTTTTTTTTAATTTTAAGTGATTTAAGAACCAAAATAATCCATTTTTATTGCTCTCAGCCTCAATTAGGCCTATCAACTTCAAGACTAGGGTTTCAAATTAGAAACTTGAAATACATGAGTTATAACCAACCAAAATTCCTAAAAAATTGAAATATATTGTAATATCACGTGTAGAAGAAGATTCATAAAGTTTTAGACTAGTGTTGTATATTTTAGTATAAATTCTATTACTGTGGGTTGAAACTAGGCCTTAATAGACCTAATTAGTAGTGAGAAGTATTGAGTTAAGTGATTTTATTTGAGATTTGGGTTATTGAATTATGTGTGGAGTTTAATTAGGGTAATGGGTACCTAAAATTGGTTTAATTTTCTCATGAAACCCTAAAGTGCATTCTATACAATAAGGTTTAGGCAAAAATAAGGCTCCAAGAGATTAGTCTTCAAAAAGGAAAATGCGATTGTTTTGAGAGTTATTACCTTGAGTTTGTGTTAGTTTTTTGCATATGTAAGAGATAACAAATAGGAAATTTTATGGTCATTGGAACCCTTGGGAGAAGATTTTAACCTTATTTTAGGCTATTATGTCTATGAGTCCATATGAGAGAGAGAATTTGAACCATGATAGAAGAGTGTAGTATTGAGAATGGACTATGAAATGATATTGATGGTGACAAAAGTTGAGATGGTAGAGATAGATGAAGGTATGGTATGTTTTCAAGTCTAAGAAGATTACTATGCATGACTATAAGGTTTAAGAGACATTTAAAACTCATTAGTGAACAAGAAGGTCAAATACAAGTCAAGAAGAGAAAAACAAAATTAGACAGAGCAGATAAGAGTAAAGAGATTATAGACCAAGAAGGAAAATATAGAAGAGATTAGAGATATACAAGGCAAAATTAAGCTTATATTTTTAAATAGATCAGTTAGTCTAATTTCCTCTACATCACTTTGATTTTCTACTCATGGAGGCTTATGTCTTTAATACAAACCTATTTTGAGATAAGAGATGTATCTTGTAAGTCACTCATATCAAAATAAGAATGAATTGTAGCATGCCATATAAAAATATAACATCATGTAATACCATTTAATCATGTGGAGAGTACGTCATCATAGTAATGTATGTATCAATCAAGGCATGTATGTAACATATGAAATGCATGGCATGTAAGTAAAATGTCTATAAAAATTTATTAATGAATCACCCATTAAAAGTGTATCCAAATAATACTACATAGTAAAATACATGATATAGATCATGACACTCCTCAATCTCAACAAGCTCAAGAGTTAGTTTTCATACATAGGCCAAATAGTTGCATACAAGGGGCATAAATATGGCATAAAGATAGTTGAAAGTGACCAAAAATGGTAATTATCATGATCTCTTTAATAATTTACAAATTTATCATATGCCCTAATCAAATAAAATGAATCATTAATAATATTTGGTCACTATTAAAGGTCGGTAATGACCTACTAGTTAGAACTGACATGTGAAAAATGTGGCATAGTGATTGTATGGTCACTATGACTATATTTTTTAGTTGTGTTATGATGATGCACGTAGATCTAAAAATTATCCTCCTTTTCCTTGAAACATTGGATGTATTTATGAGGGATAAAAACCTATAAAAATGAGTGGAAACTATAATGAGATGAGTTATCCCCAATCACCCCCACTTAGTGATTGACTGATGCCTATGTATCCAATACTCCAAGGAGGGAAATTAAGCCACATGTGGTTCTCCCACCTAGTGTGATTATGAAATTGTGTTCCTTAGCTATATGAATGAAATTAATGACTAATTTTGGTACTTGAAAATCCTTGCTTTGACCTAAAATTTAAGTGATTTAGACTTAGATTATTACTATTGCTAATGAATAGTATGTAAAATTGGGGAAAATAGGGAAGTTTAATCAATGTGTAATAGTGTATATATGTGTAATAGATACATACTAGATGAATTTGAAATGCAACATTGATTTTTTATATATGGATCCTTTTGAATAATTCCTCATTTCACAAACATGCTAGGTTAATGGGTTGAACTTAAAGATGGTTTTGATTTTAAAAATAGTTATTGCTAGGAGTAGGATGGTTCTAATCATTTAATTCATTATTGATTAGAAATAATAATTATATTGTCAAAATTGACCTGTGTACAAGTGGACTACTCAAAGAGTCTAGATATGTTTGTGTAAGATATTTAGGATATTTGAAATAGATAGTGAAGTTCCTATCTGTGTTTGATAGTAGAACAAATGTGTTGACTCATAAAATAATATTCAAGTGTGAGAGGGTGGTGGATTAAGACATTTTTGGGGTACTCAAGTCATGTGTGGTAAATGTGTGTTAAGCTTTCCATTACCAAGTAATAAATACTAGATTTTAGTATCTACAAATTCCCCCATTTTATTATAGTAATTAAATTACTAAATTAAAAGGATAAAACATACCTGAGTGTGTACAACACACTACCTTTTTGGGAGATAGATCTAAATGTGTAGTTCCACCCTATAGAAACCTAAAATGAGAATAAAGTAGTCAATTCCCATATGTGAAATATGAAAATTAAAAATTTGAAAGATTAGGGGTTAGAGTATGTATGTGTGTTGGTGAAAATCATGGTTCCTTTGTAGATTGTTAGAGATGATGTTTCTTCATTGAAGCATTAAAAATTTAGGGGTGATCGTGCCCCAAACTTATGTAATTATGCAAAATTTTGAGTGAGGAAGGTAACATGCCCTAATCATCATGTATGTGTGGAAAATTACATAATGTACTAACCCAATAACTATGAAACAAAAAGATAGAGAGAAACATGTGGATAGGTTCAACTCCAAAATAAACTACTACACAAGTAAATGATAGAACTGGTCAGGAAAGGTTCAATCCTAAATGAATCAACTAGTGTATATGGATTATAAATTTAGATGCAATATAATACTCCATTTTTATTAATTTCAATTCATGTAAAAACAAAAAACATTATCTTAAGGGAATGAATAATGTTTTGTAGCTGGTAGACAAATCATCAATGAAATTGTCATAACTCATGAAGCTATGTATTCCATCACCAAATCTTCAAGACATGGCATGCTACTCAAGATGGACATGTCAAAGGCTTATGATCAAGTTTCCTATTACTTTTTGATGTAGATTTTGAAAAATCTTCGACTAAATCATGATACCCAAAAAATCATATGGAATTGTATTGCTACTCCTAAGTTTTCCATTATTATAAATGGGGTTCCTAAAGGATTCTTTCCTACCTCAAGAGGTTTAAGATAGGGAGACCCCCTCTCTCCATACCTCTTCATCATATTAGCTAAATATTTTGGGAGAATTTTGAGGTGAGCCTATAACTAGGGTTTGATAAAGGGTATTTTAGTGGCCTAGAATACTGATCCCATCACCCACCAGTAGTTTGTCGATACACTATCATATTAAGAAATGCCTCTTTTGAGGAAGTTAAGCACCTAAAATGTATCCTTAAAAAATATGAAAAAGTTTACAACCAATGCATCAACTTCCAAAAGAGCTTCCTCTTCTTCATCAATACATCAACCTCTCATTAGAGAAAAAATACTAAAATTCTTAACTACCAAGTGGGAAAATTACTAGCTAATCACCTTGGTATCCCTCTCTTTATTGAAAAAATAGACTCCCAACTTTGGAACCCCTTTATTGATCACATCCAAAGGAAATTATTAGGATGAAAAGGTCACCTCCCCACCTAGGTGTGGAAATACCAGCTCCTCAAAGCTTTCATTTAGAGTATTCCTATATACCTAATGCTAGTCTTTAAAATGCCATCTAGTATTTCCGCCAAAATTAAACAAATACAAAAAAATTACTATGGAGAGGCACTAAAGAAATATTTATATTAAATTTGGTTGCATGAGAAAAAGTCTATCTCCCTAAAGGTAACAAAATTCTCAGCTTGAGAAGCATAAAATATATTAATAGAGCCTTGTTGGCAAAAATGGGCTAGCACCTCATGAAGGAGAATGGTGAATGGATAAGAATCCTAAAGGATAAATAACTACAAGGAGTGGAAGAGGATTATTTATTATGGGAAGAAGGCCCTATTGATGGATCCACCTTATGGAAAGCCATAACCATCTGCAAAAATATTTTAAAGAGGGGAATCCTTTGGAAAAGTAGTAATGGTAATAATTTTTTTTTGGGAAGATACCGAGATATCCCCCACCCCCTTTTCCACCCAAGAGACATGGGTTGGGTGGTATAAATAGCTCAAGCAAAGGTGGGGCTCCAAGTTAAAGGATTATTAGGAAATCAAGGAAGGAATAAAGTTTTGGAAGGTCATCCCCAATAAAGATCTCACTTTGGAAGAATCCCAATCCTTAGAACCTCAACCTAGCCTTAAATTAGACTCACATCCCCTTCGTATAGAAGGAAGATCATTTTATTTGGAGGGTGCAAGATAATGACTCATATTCGATGACCTCAAGCCATGCCATTGACCTCAATTTGGAAACCAACTAGGACCACTATAATTTTTTTGGGTAAATCACTTAAACCCTAAGGTCAATTTCATTTTTTGTCTTATGGTATATAATATAATTTTGACTATGGAAAACTTAGCCAAAAAGGGACTGATTGTCCCCAATAGATGTCTGATCTGTCAAAGTGTAGAAGATTCTAATTAACACCTTTTTTTTGGAATGCCCCCTTAGTTTAAATTTATATAATTATCTTATTAATCACCTCAAAATGTCATGGGTCAAACCTAAAAGTATCTTAGATCTCATTCTACAATGGAACTCCCTATGGACCATTCCATTTCTAACCTTCCTTTGACACCTTGCCCTTGCCCACAAGTTTTGGTGCATTTGGAAAATTTGCAATGACAACCTATTCCTCAACAAAAGTCACTAGCTGAAGAGCATCTTCCCCCATCTCTCCCAGTCTATTTCTAAAAATTAGAAGGCCTTTCCTCTAAATATAAAGATCACACCCCCTTGGCCTTACTTTTCTTAAAAAACTAAGATATTTAACAAGTTATTTACCCATCCACAAAAGACCTTAACCATAATAAAACTAAATAGAAGGCTCCTCCAGAGGGGTGGGTGAAAATAAAACTTTGATGGGGCCTCCAAGAGAAACTTGGGCCCTAAAAGGGGATGAGGCATCATAAGGAACTCTAAAGGGGAGACGCTAGCTACTTTTATAGGTCTTATGGGTAAGCAAATGAACCACCTTATCAAGGCCAAGATGGTCCTATGGGGTATACAACTAATATTAAGTATCAACCAGAACATGACCATTATATAAGGTGATCCATTGGACATTATTAATGCCTTAGAGGGAAAAATTATACCCTCACACACTATTAAGAAAATCATTGATGACACAAAGCACATTTTAAAATGTATACCTCACTTCCAACTCATACACACCTATAGGGAAGGAAAAGGGGTGGTCGACCTCCTCACCATCATTAGAGTGGGTCTCCACTATTTAACCAACTATCATGATGTAGGAAACATCCCCCCAAATGTATAACATCATCCATGCTAAAGGTACTAATGTATCATAAAATAATCATTTTTTTGCATATGTATCCCCTCAAATAAATGGGGTAAAACCTAATTCAATTGATCCACATTCATTTCAAAGAAAGGGGGATTAATTATTTTTATGGGACCTTGGCGGGTGTTCCCACCCATTTGATCCTTAGCTATTTATACCACTTCCAAAAAATTTGAATCTCCCACTCCATATCTATGCTTTCATCACCCATGGGTGGTGAAAAAGATTACTTAGAACCCACATAATGAAAAGAGGTCTAAGAGAAAAATAAGGTCTAGAGGAAACTCAAGAAGGGGGGGCTCATAGAGTTTAAAGAATGCATCACTGAGCACAATGCCATGGTGGCCCAAGACTTTGTTGCAACCTGGACAAAGTGGAAGGTGACCATGTGAGACATCACCATTAATGTCTTAGAGTAATTCATTGGTGATTCTATGGGTATGTCCTACATAGGCACCAAGGAATTTAAGGACTAGTTGAAGAAGCAAGAATCACTATAATGGTTCTTTAGAATGAATGATTTCATGCAAACTGACAAGAAAGGTTTCCTACAAGTTGACCTTTCATGTTACTGGGCTGATATATGCCTTTATATCATGTTCTATATGACTCTGAAAGGTAATTACACTTTAATTTTTTCACACCATTTCCTACTCCTAAATCACTTCATTGGGTTTAAAACTAATCTTCCATATTTCTTGCTCAAGTCCCTAGAAAGTACCATTCTTCTCTACTAAGTAAAAAATATAAATCCCATTCTCAATCAAGGTCTAATAATCCTACTTGTTAAACATAGTTAGGCCCTTTTAGGTTAAAAGTCCCCCCAGGGATCCTCTTTCAAGGAAGACTCAATGATAGAGGACCCTACTGAGGGATCCCACCTTCCCTCTGAACGTCCCCCCCAAAATAGTTTATACCAGTCCCCCCCTTGATGACCTCCCTCTCAAATTATTTTTATCCCCAAGACTAAACCTATTGAAATGGGGACTCCTATGAATTTATCTTGGAAAGGTAAAGCCATAATAATGGAGGAGCTAGAAAATAATAAACAATTACTAGAAAATTTCAACTCATAGGTACAATAGGTAGGGTTTGGCTTGGATAAACTTATCTAGGATTGGAATGATCTTCACATAGTGGTTGAGGATACTATCTAGACTTTTGTCCACTCTTTTTAGCCCCCAAATCCCTTGTTATGAAATCTCCCAAGGTCTTAAAACCCGCTAGGTTCTCTCAAGGGGGTCCCCCCTAAAAAAACTCCTTTGTAGGTAAAAGACAGGAAGTGGCCCAAAATGATCTTCTCTAGGGAAGTGGGAGAAGGCCCTGGGAACCATATATGGGCCAAAGTTTTAAAATGCAAACCTAACATCTTGGTAAATGACACTACTATTTTTGATGATCCTCAAGAGGGACCTTCCTCCTAGTTCGGTTATAGTTTTCTATTTTCATTATAAGTACTAGTTTTTTGTTTTTGTCCTCTCAGCCCTGATTGGATTGTTAAAAATGTTGTAATGCACTCTTATGGTTCCAAATCCCTATAAAACCTATATTTTACCATATCAAATAAAAAATGTTCATGCCCCCATCATGTGTGCAAGTTTTAATAAAATGTGTAGTAGAATGACAACCATTTTCCATTCAATGGTAATTATGCTATATATGTGCATGAACCAATATCATGCATTTTAAATATGTTAAATTTTAAAATATATATACCAAATTTAATTTTAATGTATAACTCTATTAAAATTTTATTTCTTTAAACTATTGTGCACATGCCCATGCATATGTACTTAAGTGTGTATGAATATGTGTTCAAGTATTTATAAATTTAATGCATAAGCATGCCATATGCTCCTTTAACTTGTATCAATGAGCCAATGTCTATCATGTATCTCAAAAACTTTGAAATTTAAATCTCTAAATTTCTTAAAACATGTACTTTAATTCTATTCAAGGAGACTTATGCCTATAATGCAAGCCCAATGTAATGCCACCCTTTTGAGATGAGGGATGTGTCTTGTAAGTCACTCATATCAAAAGAAAGATGAATTGTATCATGTCATTTATAAAGACAAAATCATATAATATCAATCATTTGGTCATGTGGAGAGTATGTCATCATAGTAATGTATGTAACAATCAAGGCATGTATGTAACATATGGAATGTAGGGCATTTAAGTGTCATGTCTAGATGAATGAATCAATAACATACACAATATAAGTAATTCTGGATAAGACTACTACTAAAGTAAATACACATGATTTAAATTATGTCACCCCTTAATGCCAAAAATCTCAACAAATACAACAAGATCAACAACCTTAAGAGTTAGTTTTTACACATAAACCAAAGGGTTGCATACAAAGGACATAAAAATGTCATAATAATCAAGGCTAAAGGCCACAAACATGATGACATAAAAAATGTTTCAAAAAATGAACATTAATTTATGGTACAAAAAGCAATCCTAAGGGCCACACACAAAGTAATCTATCATGTAAAAGAGTAACAACATTAAAGGATCATAGAACAAGAAACTAATCTACACCATGCGTATGTATCAATGCCATATCATAGTAAAAGGAAATATCATGTGTCATTATATAAGAAATGAGTAATAACAAGGCATGTGTAAGATGGCTCAACATGGTAAAAATGTTTTAAAAATATACAACCTATGTGTGGAATAATTTTCCCTAATGTGGCCACTCGGTAGAGGGAAAACCAACATTTGTATGTGCATGTGTAACATGTATGTTATGCATAGTGCTCAGATACCATCAAATACATGTTTTTTTGTAAATAATATACCATGTAACATAACATGTGATGAATAACATATGTAAAAATATAAAATTTCCATCATATCATGTTCAGGGCATAATTTTGTATTTTTGAATATTTGAATGTTTTTGCATTTTCTAATTATTTTTTATTTTTAGAATAATTGAATTTTGAAATTATCTATTTGAAAGTAGGTCATCTTCGTTAGGACTTAAATATTAATACCTATTTTTGTCCTTAAGATAATATAATTACATGCATTTTTCTTCCTCTAATTCTGATAGGTCTACTAATATATCTTATGTTGATTCTAAATATTATGCCTTTGTATTATACACATCTCCATCATGTTAGATTGTAATAACGATTTCTTCATGTGAAAAATTGAGATAATGGTTTTTAAATTTTATTTTAGATTGTATTTATTAAAACCACTAGTTTCCTAATGTGAATGAAAAAAATTATTTGGGAGACATGACCTATATGGGTGTATTTATCACCTTTGGCCCATAAGTGATCGGTAAGAAAATAAATCCAAGAGGTTATGCCCACTATGTGTTAAATTGTAATTTTGTAATGTTATGTCCCAACTAGTTTAAAACTATGATAATATATATGTTGTGTTGTTTATTATCATCAATTTAAACATTTTTTAGTATTCACCTTCCATGAAAATAGTAATAGTCAATCAATCTTGTCGTTGACACTTTCTAGTTATTTTTGTCATAAATGTCACCTTTATAGGATTTGATATTATATGTTCTTATTACTCATAAAATACTAATAATGACTCTCTTATTGTATTTTTTAATCTATTTTGTAATGTGGAATAATGATTTATATAATGTATAATGATTTTGTGATAGTTACAATATAATTCACCATTTTTTATTTAAAATATGCCCCATGGCTTGATGTCGAGTATATAGAAGTGTGATAACATTATGATCAAGTAGAAAATATAAAATTTTACTTGATGTATCTTAAAGGCTTATTTATAATGGTGTTTGAGTCTTGTAATCTGCTATCTCCACATTATTCAATAAATTATATGGTTCATTATTTATCCAAAATATGTTGATTATTGGTTGAGTTAAGTATGTGATAGCGTTATAACTATTCTTCATATTTTAGATATACTCATGATCTATCTGATTCCTTTCCTTTATCTATAGAATATTGTGTATCCATAGTAGTTTGTAATTTGTCCTTGTTTTTTATGTATGAATCATCATGATATGTTCCAACTCAGATGGGTGTGAATAAGATATGAGATAAGTATTTTTTAAGAGATCAAAGTTTATAATTTGTAGATAATGATTTATAATATATTCCATGTTGATATCTTTGTCATAATTGTCATATTAATTTGTAACCATGCCATATTGTTGTTCTAAGTTCATTATTAGAAGGAGTTTGATAATATGCTATGGTTATTTTGGATTAGCATGTGATTCTTTTTTACCACAACATGTGCTATAATTGGTTCCATGTATTTTATATGCTTGATTCACCCACCTCATATGTATGCATCTATGATATTGGAATGGTGTATGATGAAGGAATAATAATTGGGTCTTCCAACTGTGATTTTGAATCATCTTTAAGAGTAGATTGATTTAGTTTACAATATATAAATGGATCTTCATCAATTATATATGAATAATAATAACCTTTATGCATATATTTTATGCATTTTTATAATGTTGATGGTGTTACCTCCATATTGTTTATCTATGATTTTCCCAAAAGTAAGTTATAATGTCATTGATTAGACATTACATGAAAATAGTAGGTATGACTTTGGGGCCTAATATCACATATAATGAAATGGTTCTAATTACCTGTTGTGTAGTATTATTGAATTATTTTATGCTCTAATCAAAATTTTTAATAGTATATATGTTGATCCCTAATAATTTCAGGAAGCAAGTGTTGTAAATGTTCAATCTAGATCCATTATCTACTAATACACACTTGATTGAATTGTGTTGTACTTTAAATTGGATAAAAAATAGAATTTTTTTGTCAATTACATGTTGCATGGATATATATTTCTTATCAAAAGTTATTGATTTGTTCCCTTCCTTGAATGAATCCATCATGGTAGTGAATGATGCAGCTTGCATATCACTTAGTAAGGTTATTTCCTACAATAACTTGTACAATATATCTTTGTAAACCCTTTGATATTTTTATTGAATTTAACATACATATATTAGCATGAGTATTATTTAATAGGTTGATGATGTCATAACCTCTTGATTAATTGGCCTATCTTATAGAAGGTGGAAGTGATTAAGGTGGACAATGTTAAGTACCTTCATTTTTACACACATGGTGGGGTGCCCTATCTCATTTAATGCTAACAAAATGGAATACGCAATCCAAACTAATTTGTGATTAAATAATGGGTGTGATATGGTAACTATCATAGCTTTGAGGTCTTAGGGGCAGATGAATAAAATGATCATACATGCACTTTAGTTTCTATTGGTAATACTAGGCATCTTAGATTAGATATTAAAATAATAATTTTGGATAAAGTCTTGAGATTTTTCATTGGTACACTTAGCCTTATCAGTAAATTTGGCCTTGATCTTATTTTCCATTTGTCTACATAGTTGATCCAAATAAAATGTACTATCAATGTAGAACAACATGAAAAGATAAATTTCATTAATTGTGTTGACCAATAATGTTCATTCAACATGGTCATGATTGAAGTATATTAATAGGGAAAAATTAGAAAAGTTAAAGTTGAAATTTTAGATCCTAGAAGGATAAAACCCTAAAGGGAAACCTAAGTTTTTTCACTATTTGATATGTGTATGAGCTCACCAATATGTTTTACCCTAATTTGGATTAATGAGTTAGATTAATATAATTATAATAAAATTTTGAAAAATAATTTAGATCAATATATATGGCATTTGATCATACAATCTAAATGTAAATGATTTACAATGATTATTATTATTTGTTTAGTGCATATGTTAAATATGGATAGTACTAAAGAGATTGTGTTACTTAGATTTTCTAGTTGACTATGTGATTATGACTATGATATGTAAGGGGAAATCAAGGATAATAACACATGGTTCAATAAATTTAGTAATTTATATGTTACTTTCATTGGGTTGGTTCCATAGGATTGAGTCACTATTACAAGTTGGCAATGACCTGCCTGTTTGAACTGACCTGTGTGGAAATGTGGCTCAGTGACTGTACAATCACATGTGATTATATTTATTAATTTATGTGAGATATTAAAATTTAATGGCACATTAGATCTATAAATTATCATCCTTTTCCTTGAAACCCTATATTTACTTATGAGGGATAGAAACTTACAAAATTAGGGTAAGTGTAATAGCTGAACTAACCCCAATCACCCTCAATGATTGATTTTTGCCTATGTATCCAATACTACAAAGAGAGAAATCAAGCCACATAGGTCTCCCACCAAGTGTGATTATGAATTTATGCTCCTTTGTGATATGAATTCAATTAATTATTGGATTTAGTACTTGATAAGGCTTATTTTAACCTAAAATTTGAGTGCTTCAAATGTGGAATGTTATTACTAGTGAATAATATGAAAATCATGAATAATAAGGTAGATTTACTAAATGTGAAAAATATAAAACTTAGATGGATTTGAAATGAAGCATTGATGTAGTTATACACACACACACACACACACACACACACACACACACACACACACACACACACACACACTTTTAAATAATTCATCATGCCATCTACAACATAGATTAGTTGACCAACCCTAAGGATGGATTTGATTTAAAAAAATAAGTTATTGATATATATATATATATATATATATATATATATATATATATATATATATATATATATATATATGTATATATATATAGACACACACACACACACACACACACACACACACACACACACACACACACTTTTAAATAATTCATCAAGTCATCAACAACCTAGATTAATGGGCCAACCCTAAGGATGGATTTGATATAAAAAAAAGTTTTTGATAGGAGTAGGAGGTTCTAAAAAACTAGGTCATTATAAAATATCAAAAATAATCATACTATAAGAAATAAATCATGTACAAGTGAACTAATTTTATAGTATGGATATTTTTTGTTGCAAGAAAATTATCAAGTTTGAAATAGACAAAGAGGTTCTTGTAGGTGTTTGACAATAGAACAAAAGAATTGAATCATAAAATAACATGCAAGTGTGAGAGGATGGAGAATTAAGACCTTTTTGAATGGTCAAATAAGGTATGATAAATTTGTATAAATCTTGTCATTATCAATCACTAAATATCAAATTTTAGTATCTACATATGTGGAATAAGATACCCCCAACTTTGGCATGGCCACTAGGTATAGGAGGTCTAAAATTTGTAAATCCATGTATGATATGTATTTCATAAAATGCAATTGTATACTATGAAATGCATGTGTATGAAAAATAATATGCCATATACCAAACATGTGATAAATAACATATGTTAATAGTGTGATCTAGCAATCATGTCATTCTTAGGTCCTACTTTTTTGAATAATTGAATGTTTTTAAATATTTTATTTATTTGTATTTTTTACTATTGTCTTTAAATTTAAAAATAATTCTAACTAATGATATAATCTAAGGAATTCCCATTTATAATTCATATGTGTAGTCATGCCAATGTTACTTAATGTAAGTGAGGATAAGCATGAATACATGAATCCTAATGATGTAATTGTGGTGTTGAACTCTTAGGGATATCTACACTTTAATGATATAAATTAAATTCATTATATGTCATAAAAAATTTATAATTAAATACACAATGTGTTGGAATCATATTTTGAAGAAATTTCATGTGCTTTATTTTCTTGATTTCAATATGATTCCTCTCTTAAAATGGTGACATTCACACATTAATGATAAAATTTAATACAATAATAATACTTACCAAGTGTATCCCACATTTATTTTATTTATAATCTTCCTATTATTTCATTGTAGTGATCTAAATTAGGGTTAATGTAAAATATAATGAAACATGTTTTTAGCCTAGGTGTTTGTAGACACATAAAATCAATAATTATTTGATTGATAATGTTTATTCTTGACATATTTACCCTTGGTCTATTTTACATTTATATAACTCATAATCTATAAGAGATCCTTTAATATCTTATAAACACTACAAATATCATAAAAGATCCTTATTTTAATAACATTCATCCCTATTTAGTCCATAGGCTCCTACCAGATTTGTCCTAACAATCTCTGGTCTTCTAATACAAGTTTGCACTAGTAAAATAGGGCCATAATGTAGCCTTATAATCTAGTGAGAAATTTTATCTCATGCTTCAATTTTCACTTTTTTAATTGAGATGTTACATAATGACTCTCCCATGCATCTTGTCAAGTTAGTTATCAAAATTATTCTAAAGATTCTCCTATAAAGGTACATCAAGGCCACTCATTTCAACCCCTCTAGATATCTCTATAAAATGCAATTCACATTGATAAAAATGCACCATTTCTTCCTATTTCAATTCTTTAGCATTCTAACAGTCTATAGCCAAGTCTTAATATTATTTATTATAAGACAAGGGCTTCTATTTTCAATCATTTCTATTAATTATCTAGCTAAATTCATTGTATTTACATAATCATAGATCACAAAATTACTCTAGGAGAGAGAAATAATTTAGAATAATCCTAATTTGGGATATTTAGGTAGTGTTCAGTTCCAAGGGGTTTTTGATGCCAACTCTGTTATCTCACTAACCCATTTTTATTCCCTTTTGTTATCTAATTATTATCTAATGCATGTGTAGGAATAGGGTTCACTATTTTAAGCTCTCTTACATGACATATTATTATATGGAGATCAATAATCAACCTTAAAATATATTTACACAAGCTCATATCTAAAAATAAAAAATGTAATCACCCAAAATACGACCATAGTTGATAGGCAAAGTTACAGTGCACCCCTACCAACCTCCTGTGGACTTGTCCCAGTAGACTGCCAACAATTTTTTTCTAATACAACTATGTTTTCATGTCTTTTTATTTCATTGGAACTTATATAAATTATATAAAGTCTAATCTATTATTATTTTAAGAGATACTCTTTAACCCTAGCTTAATTTACTATTTTTAACAAGTTTCTAATTTTAATAAATTTTGTAGTTTACTATATTGACTGTATTTTCATATCATATCAATATATATCAAAATTTATATTTTAATAGTTTAATTTCAATAAATTTAAGTGATTTTAATTTAAAAAGGGTCAAACATTATGGTAAACCTGATATTTTTAGAATATTGTTTGTTGTTTTTCCTTAATTTTTGGGACATGGTTTATATCAAATTGCTATAAATTCCTGACACTAAAAGAAGATTAACTTTGACCTTAGCTAATATTAGAAACAAAATGATTAAATTTATTTGAACTTGGATTAAATTTTACACTAAATAAATTACCTTGTCACCTTGGATCATTTTGACACAAAAAAACTCTTTCTTTCAACCTTGAGTTGAAACTTGCTTCATTTATGAATACAAAAATCTCAATTTTATTTTTAATTTTAATTTTATTTAATTTTTCTTATTTTAAAAATTGTGTGTTGGTATTTTTAAAACTACTTAGTTACTATCATGAAGGGCTACACGATGTTCTATTTATAGACATCATGGTGTGATGGGTTTACCCCAACATTCATAGCCATAATACAACACTAAACATGGAGTTTAGTTTCCCTATACCTGATGTTATATCAAAAATGTTTAGGGTCCCTTTTTTATACCATTAGGAAGCCTATTTTATCCATATAATTTGTGGTACAATTAAGAGAAACATATATCCTAGAAATTTACTCTCATCATACCTTCAAAATTAGGGTTAGTGGGCTACATGTATGGTTCTACCTTTATAGTTAGTGTTCTGAAGTATTGGGTCGACACTAATAAGTGATTAAGTATATTTGAGAGCCTAAAAATAATTAAAAACCCTACCAAGATCATCCTCATACCTTTATTTTTTTTTGTATTGTATTTACATACATTAGTTTTAATTGATTTACATTATATTATATTCATAATCACTAGCATTGTTTATATTATATTATAATATTGCTTGATTTATATTGAATTATATTTATAATAGGTTCAATGAATGAAAGTCTCTATCTTATGTTACATAGGATTATGCATTTTATTATAAACTTTTTTCCTACATTATAAAGTATTCATGCCAAAAATGTTTATCAATAATATTGAAAGTGCAGAAATTTAAATAAACAAAAAGCAAAATTACCTCTCAAGGTGCAAACCATAAAGTGAGACAAGAATTTTAAATTGAGAAAATAAATGTATTAGATAAAAATTCATGTGATATATAAGAAGGATTCTCACCAAAATCTCCATAATTGTAACTTTATAAGTAAGATGAATTCAAGAAAAAGAGAGAGCTTAAAGTTTATAGTGAGGAAATGAGGAGATGAAGGATCTTTAAAGAAGAAGAAGGATATTTTATTGGATAAATAATAAGGCTCTTTTATTAGATAAATAAGAATATAAAGGGAGTTATAAGAAATATCTAATTATATTAAAATCCTTATTTATGTGTTTCAAGTGGCTTATTCCCTTAGATAGTAGAGGGAAGTGTGTGCCAAGTGGGGGAAGGGGTTACTTATGAAAGTAACTCCCAAATCATAAAGGGGAACAAAGAGGTGAGCGAAACCTCATGGAATTTAGATTTATGTGAATTTTTAATTCACATAAATAAAAATTTTACACATATAGAGGAAACTTAGGATAAATAAATTATCTAAAATAAAGGGTAATACCAACATTCCCCTTTAAACTTTAATTTCAGAATTTACAAACAAATAAAAGGGAGGAAACATTATTATATATCCCCCCTTGATGATAACTTTCTTCAATCTTAATATAGTACAAAATAATACAAACTTTTGTTTACATAATGGCTTAGGGAATATATCAACCATTTGTTCTTGAGCAGGATAGAAATAGAGAATAATTCAATTGTCTTCAAGAATTTCATAGTGAAAGTGATGTTAAATCTTGAAATGTACTTAGACCTTACATGGAAAAATAGATTTTTTAAAATGAAATGGTACTTTTATTATCACTAAAAAGTAGATTAGTTGAATATTGAGGGTGGCCCAAATCTACAAGAAGTCTTTCAATCTAAATAGCTTCCTTGGTAGCATAATTACAAGATTTATATTTAACTTCGATAGAAGATAAAGATATTGTAGTCTATTTTCTACTATTCCATGAAATTGTGTTGGAATCCAAATAAAAATAATGACCACTTGTAGATCTATGATCATTAGGATAACCATCATAATCAAAATAAGAATAACCTACCAAAGAGAAAGTGTTATTCAAGGTATACTCAATACCAAAATTTAAAATACCTTTAATATAATGAAGAATTATTTGATCAACTTTAAAATGAGTAGTTTGAAGTTTACACATAAAATGAGAAACCAATCCAAAAAAAACAACAATATCAGGATGAGTGTGAGTAAGATAATTCAAACTACCAACTAATTATATATAGAGAGTTGGATCCACATTTTAAATTTCCATGTTAATAAGTATTTTTAAACCAAATTCATAAGGGGTATCAATAGGTTTAAAATCTAATATATTAAACCTATATAATAAGTCATATGCATATTTAGATTGAGAAATATAAATGCTATTGTGTTCTTGCCAAACTTGAATGCCTAAAAAATAATATAAAAGACCCAAATCAATCATTTTAAAGGTATTATTTAAAGAATTTTTAGTGTAATAAACCATTGAAATATTACTACCAGTTATGATTAAGTCATCAACATACAAAACAATGATAACTATGCCATTTGGAGTGTTTTTGACAAAAATATTAGGATCATTAAAACTACGAGTACATCTTTGGGCCATGAAAAATTTATATATTTTAGAGTAGCATTATCTAGGAGATTTATTTAAAAATTAAATGGATTTATTTATCTTGTAGAAAATATTTTCATGACCTTTCTTAATAAAACTAGGAGGTTGAGACATGTAAATTTCTTCATGCAAGTCACCATTTAATAAATCACTCTTAACATCCATTAGATAAATAGGCCAATGCATGTGAGAAGCTAATACTAAAACAAATTTAATTATGGGAATCTTAGCTATAGGTGAAAAAGTTTCATTATAATCAATTCCTTCAATTTGAGAAAAACCTCTAGCAACTAGTTTAGCTTTATATTTTTCAACTTGATTATTAGAATTGAACTTAGTTTTAAACAACCATTTACAACGTACCAAATGATGTCCTTTGGGGAGGGGGATTAAGTCCAAAGTGTTGTTATAAATCAAAGAGTTGTATTCATCATGCATTGATTTTTCCCAATGAGGGTGACCTTGAGCTTATTTTAGTGTTGTAGGATCATTATTATTCATAATTTTAGACATCAAAGCAACATTACAAAATTATTGCCTAGTTCTATAAGTATCATTAAGATATACATCAATTTCAAAAGCTTATAGAGTAGTCTTGGCCCACTTAGGCATAAAATTTGATGGAGGAAGACTAGAAGAAGGAGAAGGAATTTTAAAAATAATAACATCACTATGATAATCACTGGATTTAAAGGAATATAAGCATAAATTATATCAAGAGAATCTAAATTTGAAGCATAATCAAGTACACTATTTTGAACAATTCTAACATCTCATTTAATCTTTATTTTTTTGATTTTAGGATCATAAACCCTATAAAATTTAGAGGATTCATGATAACTAATAAATATAAAGGTTTTGGATTTATAATCTAACTTATTTCCTTTTATATGGGAATATGAACAAATTCATCACAACCAAAAACATGTAAATATTTTAGATTAGGTTTTTACCAGTCCAAGGTTCTTTAGGGGTAATATTTAAAACAACTTTAGTGGGAGTCCTATTAATGAGATAGACAACATAATACATAGCTTCAACCCAAAATTTATAATGTATCTTTTTAACATTCAACATACACTTAGCCATTTCAATGATAGTCCTCTATTTACATTCAGTAACACCATTTTACTCAGGGGTGTAAGGAATAATTTTTTCATGTTCAGTACCATGTTGATTACAATATGAAAGAAAATTATTGTTAACATATTTAGTGCCATTATTAATACATGATATATGGAAATAATAACTAGATTATTTTTCAACAAAAGCATGAAACTCAATGAAAGTATCTAAAACTTGATCTTTAGTTTTTAAGAAGTAAATCCAAATTCATATAGTGTAATTATCAACAAAAGTTAAAGCATATTTTTCACCATTAATTGAAGGAGTTTACATAGGGCCTAATAGATCACTATGATCTAAGTGAAGTTTTTCATTAGCACACCAAGATTTCTTTTTAAGAAAATATTCTCTATGAATTTTACCATCCATGCAACTACTATAAACATAATCAGTGGTAGGAATTTTAGGCAAACCTTGCACCATGTTAAGTTTATTCATAAATGAAATACTTTGATAATTAATATGTCCTAATCATATATTCTAAAAGTTACCATCAATAGAATCAATTAAAGAATAAGTAGAGGAAAAAGAGAATCTAGTAAACTTTAACAAGTTATCATTGTCTAAAAAAGTAGTAGCAACTAATTTGAAATCTTGCTTGGTAGATTTAACATAACAAGTGTGATTAGAGAATTCTAATTTATATTCATGTTTTTATAATTAAAGAATAAAAAGTAGATTCAATTTTAAATCAGGAGCAAGCAAGACATCATGCAATTCACCATTAGGGATTTTAATAGAAGCTATGGCTTCAACATTGCAAGAAGCATGATTTAGAGACATAAATGATTATTATAAAGATTTGGTTCTAAATAAGTAAACAAATTGGTATTATATATCATATGTTGAGTACTACCATAATCAATAATCCATTCAATGGGAGAATCATGCAAAGCAAAAATAAAAGTAACTCTAATATTAGACTTGTAGTTGTTTTGAGTCTTAGTTTTACAAGTGCTAACATTGTCTTTGACCTTAAGATTTCAATTTTTAATATCATATATTTTTTAAAACATTGATCTTAATCATGCATGTTTTTGTCACAATAATTACATTCTAAATTTTTCTTAGGTTTTGAGTTATATTTTTGATCTTTTTTGTCATGTGTGTTATTGAACTTAGTATGTTCTTTGTCATCTTTTTACCGATATTCAAAAATAGAGGCATGTTCATTGGTTTTAAGACTAATAAACTATATTAACTTTTATTCTTCTTGACACACCAAGTACAAAATAAATCAAACATCAACTGAATAGATAAAGTAGGAAAATATAGTTGCGAGTGAATATTTGTAATAAATTGTTGAAAAGATCTAAGAAATTTTTTTTCATGTAAATGTGAATAAAATTCAAGTCTAAAAGTTTAGCACCTAAACCAGTTAATTAAGAGTGCAAAGATTGAACTTTAGTCAAGAAATCATCTATAATTTTAAAGTCATTATAATTTAAATAAAAAAGTTTATCCTAAACTTGAATTTTCCTAGATTCATTCACAACAACATAAATAGATTAAATTATAGACAAGGCTTTGGATGCAAGAGTAAAACCATCAATGTGCACATGTAATTCAGTGGTCATTTCTATGCCAATCAAACCTAAGGCTTCTTCATTTTTTGCTTTCCCTTTTTTTTGAACATCAATGGTAGTAGTTTTTTCATCAGGTTTGGGGTCCTTGTCATCTACTACAACACTAGGTGTTTGGAAATGAATATTTATTGCATATATAATTTATATAAATGGTAATTAGTGGAGGTGAGTTTAAATTTGAAAAATAATTAAGTCATTATACCTAGAAATCTCACCCAATTATGAAAAGTGAATGTGTAAAAAAATCACTAGGAACTTAATATGCATGGAAGAGGCTCAAGAAGGCCAAAAAGAGGGGACATTATCAAAGTGAAAGAAACAAAATAAGGAAGAAATGAGAATAGTTAACAGTTTGAGAATTGCAAAAAAAAATAGTTGTATGACTAGATAGTTGCTTATATATATATAATTTGGGTAAAAAGTTGAGTCATTGTGCCTTGAAAGCTCACCCAATTCTAAAAAGTGAATGTGTTAAAAAAATCACTAGGAACTTAGTATGCACGGAGGAGACTCAAGAAGGTCAAAAAAGAGGGGTGATTAGTGAAGTGAAAGAAATGAGATAAGGAAGAAATGAGAATCATTAACAGTTTGATAATTGTAAAAAAACCAATAGTTACATGACTAGATGGTTACTCACTCACACACACACACACACACACACACACACACACACACACACACACACACACACACACACACACACACACACACATACACACACACACACACACACACACACACACACAAAATTAAACAAAATTAGAAAAATGGAATAAACATACCATTAGTTGAAATGGAATAGATAATTAAAATGGATTTAAGAGCTACAAATTATCCAAATTTGTAATAGTGTAAGATTAATTAACTTGCAAATAGAACAACATAAAAACTTGTTCTTTGTTTAAGAGATACATAATCTTAACTTGTAAATGTAAATCCATACAAAAATTAATATATAGAGAATGCGAATGGATTTAAGAATTAATCATTAATAATTTTATTAAAAAATTGATCTAAAAAAACTGAATTAAAGTAAATGCTAGACCAATAGCACTAGAAACTTTTAAAAAATTAATTTATCTTGTTTTTTTCTTTGGTTTGTTTGGTTGAATGATTAAACCAAAGACACATAAATTTTTTGTTTTAATTGATTTATGAATTGTTTACATGATGAAATCAAGCTTATATGACATTATAAATCCATGTTGAATGAACATTATATGATTTTAAAGAGCTGAAGAGACTTTGAATAAGCATAGACATGTTTATAAAATTCAAATACGTTGATTTTGTAGGATTGAAGTTTCAAAAAAATGGAAAGGAAAGAGAGAAGATATTATGATAATGTGTACATAGTAAAGAGATTAAAGTGCAATTAAGAGTTAAATATATTTAAAAAAAATTGATATAAAAGAATCCTAAAAAGGTACAATAGTACCAATTATTACCAAAACAAAGCATTATAATCAGACTATGGGTAGACTGTGCTCTATAAGATATAAAGATCAAAGGAAACTTAATATTAGATAAGGAGTATTTATTGCATACTACACAAAAGTATAAATATGTAGTAAAAGATTCAAATAAATGCATAGAAGGAATGAATAAAAACTTACGCTAATAAATAGTTGGGGAATTTTTTTTACTAAAAGTTTTAAGTGAAGAGCCTTGGAATAAAATTATTAATGTTATACAAACATTAATGGAAGAAAATACAACTATAGAAATAGATAAGGTTTGTTCTAGAGAGAAAGGATTGAGGTTTCAAAAAAATATAAATATTTCTAAATAGAAAACTATGAAAGATGAAACTAGTAAGCTAATAAAAAATAGAATTATAAACTAGAATGCATAGGAATAAACTAGAAGATATGAAAGGAAGGTTTGCAAGAGTAAAAAAACTTAGTTTTAAATAACCAGAAAAAAGAGAAGATATATAATCAAATAAATATTTTACTTATTTTTGCATAAAAAACTTGAGCTAAATGAAATGAGAGGTCAACCTACATTGAAATGAGTGCCAAAAACTAGTTGAAGAATGAGAAAAGACTCCTTATGATCAACCTACAACAACTAGTTAACAATGAAAACTAAGAAAAAAAAGATGGATTTGAAATTATTACAAGGGTGGAGCCCTTTCAAAACAAATCCATTATGAAAAAGATTTACATATTTCAAAACATGCAAAACAGTAACATTTTATTGGTTGAAAAGTCTTAAATTAGAACAAAATGATCACTATAGTTATCTCTTCAAAACTAATAATAATATTAAATTGAACTTGGCACTGATTTTTGTGTCATATTTATTTGAGAGGGCTAAAAGCATGTTTTTCTCCTAATTTATGGTGTTGAACAAACCCCATCTAATTACACATGCATGCCACTTTCCTCAAAATTACTCTATACAAAAAAAAAGCATGTTTTCCCCCTAATTTATGGTCCTAAACAAACCCTATTTATTTATACATGCATATCACTTTCAATTTTATTCCAAAACTTGCACACTCTCAAAAATAATGTCAATAAGATGAACCTAGCTCTGATACCATGAAGGATTTATGCCAATGATGTTCATTAATAACATTTAAAGTGCATAAATTTTAATAATCAAGAAGTAAAATTACCTTTGATGGTGAAAACCATAAAGTGAGACAAGCATTTTAAAGTGAGAAACTAAATGTATCAGAGAAAAACCCACCCACGTAATATATAAGAAGGCTTGTCACTAAAATCTCCATAATTATAACTTTAGAAGCAAGATGAATTTAAGAAGAAGAGAGAGAGATTCAAGTTTATAGTGAGTAAATGAGGAGAAGGATCTTTTAATAAAGCAACAAGATGATAAAGAGAGTTATAAAGAGTCCCAAAATTACCTTATAAGCCTCCTTTATGTGTGCCAAGTGACCTATTCCTTTATAGAGTGGAGGGAGGTGTGTTCCAAGTGGGGGAAGGGGTTACTTGTGAAACTAACTTCTAAATCTTAAAGGGGATCAAAGAGGTGAGTGACACCTCATAGAATCTATATTTATGTGAATTTATAATTCATATAAATAAAAATTCCACACACATAAAGGAAACTTAGGATAAATAAGTTATCATAAATAAAAGATAATAATACCACTTTCCAAGATGATATTTATTTCATATATACATTCTTAAAATTTTATAATGTTCTAAAACTTACTTTAGATCAATCTCCATTGCATGATACTTCATGTTGTTATAGTTTTGAAAAAACATTAGGCACTCTTTAAATCAACCTCAAGATGTTAATGTTATTAATACTCTATGAGGTAATGTTACTCATGTTATTGCCTCCTTTGAGGTAAACTCCTCAATATTAGGAATTCAACATCTTATATCAATTAAATAATACTAATACTAAAATTTATTTGAACTATTGAAAATTACACTAATCTATAAAGATATACTATATGAGGCATTAAATAATAAATTTTTACCTATCAATGTTGAACCTTATTATGTTTTAGATTAAGGTAAAAATAGGTTTTGAAGGGACCCCGAAACCCTAAAACAAAGGAAGAAGGATATAACAATAACGCCCTCAGGTAAAACAAACCTAACACCTACTGCTGAGCAGTAACAAAAACAGGTTTTACAGGGACCTGAAACCCCAAGTCAGGATCATCAAAAGAAAGACCCCAAGTTTTATAGAGACTTGGAAACTCAAGTATGTAAAGAAAACAAAGAACTAAAAAATGGGACCAGTTATAACATCCAACTAAAAGGACCAGAACAGTAAGAGCAGAAAGACCCTACTCTTCTAATTCCAGGATCATCTTTACCACTTCCTAGAGAACAGATGGATTTAAATATTTCCTAGTCCTTTGGGATTGAACATAAAATTTTATTCTGTTCCTTCAAAACCAAAGGAGGAATCACTCGTAGCATTTCAGCCTGACTTTCCAGATTAATATTGGATCAGCCTTCATAAGGGATGAGAAAAAGGATAGCATTTCCTCCTTGATATCCTTTTCCTCTAAAATCTTCAGATCTCCCTTTTTTAGGTATGGAATATGAGTTTTAGCTCTGTGCTTCAGAGTGGATAGATGGAAGAATTTTGTGTTTTTGTCTCCTTCACTCAACCATAACAACCTGGATCTTTGTCTCCAATAGATTTCTTCTTTAGTGATAATATCTTGATATTGAACCAACTGCTCATTTTCTTCAGTTAGGAGGTTAGAAGTGTATGTTGAACCTTATTATGTTACCTCTATTATTTACTATCCAACAAATTTATAATTCCTTAGTTTATATGGATATTTCAATGCTCTAGATGTTTTGACAGTCAAACAAAATGTAGATTATCCTAATTGGTGCACCAATATATACAATTACCTCTTTAAATCTAATTTTATTAAAAATTCTACATGAGAGGATTAAAAATGGTCACATCACCAATAAATGTGTCTCTACTCATTGGTGGATCCATTTTTAAATGTTCCTTTGAGGGTCAATTCTTACGATTTTTACATATAGTTTAATCTCAAATGGATATACTTGAATTTCATGATAGTGAATATGGAGGCCACTTTAGTGATAAAATTATGTATTTTAAGCTCTTACATCGAGGATGCCATTAGCCAATAATGGAACAATAATGCCATGAATATGATAAATTATTTTCTAAGTGTCAAAGGCACAAAAACCTTAATCACACTCCATCATATGTGTTATAGATTTTAGTCTCTCCATGACCTTTCTCCCTTTAGGGCTTTGAATTAATTAGAAAAATCAATCAATAATATTTAAATGGGCATAATATTATTATTACAACTACCAAATATTTTTAAAAATGGGTGGAAGTAATACCCTTACAATCCATAATAGGTGAGGATATTTGAAATTTCTTACTCACACATTATTGCATGATTTGGACTACCATTTGATATTATAATAGATAATGGTTCATATTTCAAAAATAAAGTAGTTAAAATATTTTGTGCTAAGTTTAAATTTTTTCACACATTCTCTACTCCATACTAGCCACAGTGAAATGGTCAAGATGAGGAAACTAATAAAACAATGAATAAAATCTTAAGTAAATTTATTGTAAATCATGAGACATATTTACATAATAAAATCATTTATACTATTTGAGCATATCACACATGCGTACACACACCAAAAAAGGCTACACCCTACTCTATTATTTATGGAACATAATTATTACTCCCTCTCAAGATTTAAATATCTTCTTTATGGGTCTCATTAAGAGACATAATAAAAGATAAAAAATATCATTAAAAACACCTACATGAATTGGAAATGCTTGATAACAAATGTATAAATGATCTTGAACATCTAAAAGTATATCAAGCATGCATTAAAATAGCATGTGGAAATAAATTCATGATCATGAATTCCAAATCAATGATATAGTTCTCACAAAAACCAAAATAATATTGATATTGACAATGGAATAAAAGGAAATTCAAACCTAATTGGTTGGATCTATTTGTAATAATTGAAAAACTAGGTGCAGGAGCTTATGGACTAGCCACACCCAAATTAAAACCTATTTAAAAACTATTAAATATCATGCATTTAGATTTTTGTTTTGTTTAGATCAACATGTTTTTTTAATCTCTTTTAACATTCAATATTTTCAAAAAAATGCATATATTTCAAAAATTCCAAAAAATAAAAATCAAGCCCAAAAACATATTCAAGTGTTTTTAGCTTATTTATTTTCATTTGTTATCTATTATGTGTGCATTAAAAATAATATTCCATATTTCAAATACACAATGCTTCTCAAAAGGTAATTGAGTGTGATATATGATATACTTTCACATGATTCTTTGATGTTAAGCTTTTATTATTACTCAACAACCTTTCTAAGTTTGAGGCATCTCTATGTTCTCTACAAACACTTTAACATGTTATATTTATCCATAACCTCTCTACCATGTTGAGTTACATATAATATAAATATTTTTCTAAATCACTCATATTTTTCAAATGTATTACATGAAATATGTTACTTGGTAACAATGACATTCATACATATGATTGATCTATATTAGTCTGATTGTTACATGCTTTGATTTACATTCTTAATTTTTTACATAATAAGATTAGGTTTGTATTTTAATTATGTGTGTGACCCTTGGACTTATTCTTATTTATATGGCATAACTATTCCATTTGAGTGTTTCCCTTGGCCTTGTGTGTTATGCAAGATTTTACATGTCCCTTTTTGTGGCCTTTTTGGTCTTATGTGTGACATATTCTAAAACTTACATGACATTGTATGACATTACTTATATGATTATTGTTTGATATTATTGTGCCATGATTCACATCATGCATTTTATCTAGTTACTATGGTGTCATGATTCATGTCATACATAACTTATATACTATATTATTACTCTAGTGCCATGATGCATATCATGCATACATTGCTTCTAAGATTCAATAAAATATATTAATAGCATATGTTTCATATGAAAATATAATGATATATTTAATACCATGATGTAATTTATTTAAAATATTTAAAAGTGGTATATCTTTCACATATGATTTATTTTGATATAAGGGACTTGAAGGCTACATCTCTCATCTCAAAAGGGGGTAATCACAATGGGATTCCTCAGAGCACTCAATCCTCACAACTAATTTTTTAAATTTATGAAAATATACAATTTTAAATAAATAAAATGATTCAATATTTTTAGATTATAGGTGTATGTGGAATTAATGTGCACTAAATCCTACATTTACAAATTACAAGTTTCAAACAGTTTCAAAAGTTACAAGTTGCAAAGTTGTAAAAAGTTTCAAAATGTTTCAAAAGTGACAAAGTTTAAAAATTTCAAAGTTATAAAATTTTAATTACAAATTTAAATATAATTTTAGTAGAGTATATATAAAGGGGTATTATATTCATTCGTGTTCACAATTATAATATGGCATTTTCAATATTCAAAAAGTCTCAAGTTTCAAGTTTCAAAGTTTCAAGAGTTATCTATATATAATCTAGATCCATCTACAATGGTGTGATTCATCTTAGCTGTAAATGAGCCATATTAGAATCTAGTGACACTCAATGTCTATGATTCCACTTTTTCAATATGTAGTAGGCCATAATTCACATTTTGATCCCTTCAAATATTTTACAAATTACTCTATACAGTCAAATGAGAGTTGAAGAATACAATCCTTCCAACTCAAGAGCCTTCAATGGTTTTCAAATTGAGACTTGATCACTCTCAATTCACCATAGTTTATATCCTCTCCAAATGACCCACAATGGGGCAAGCAATTTTTCATCTCCAATTTACAAGGCAATTAGATTACATACTCTCCTTGTTCTCTTTTAAATTTACAAATAAAAAAATAGCAAAGTTCAAAAGTTCAATTTTTTAATATGAAAAAATATTAATTTCAATTTAATTTTTGTAGGTTATTACATTAAGGCATATTTCATAATCAAGATTCAAATTCAAAGATAAAGTGTGTATGCACACTCGGGTTCACATCTATTTTACTCTAGTAATTTGACTTTATGAATCAATAGAATAAAATGGGGTAAAATGAAGATGAATAAAATAAATCATTAAGTGATTAACAATGTTTATTATTTAAATCCTTATCCTTACTTTGTATATTCACCATTTTGATAACTCATGATATATAAGACAACCTTTATAGTCTTATAAACACTAAAAATACCATATAGACATCCCTATTTTTGTAACATTCATCCTTATTCATCCCACATACTCTTATTAGACCTATCTAAATAGTCTTTAGTCTTCTAGGACAACTTTGCAGTAGTTAGATAGGGTTACATTGTAGCATTTTCACCTAGTGTGACCTTATCTCCCACACTCCAATAGTCACTTTTTCAATTGAGATGTTACACAATGGATCTCATGCACATCTTATCACTTAGACATGTTGGTTGTGCTAGGTTGATCAGGTTGACCTAGCACATTATCGAGATAATGATTGAAGTTTGTGCTAGGTTGGCCAAATGAAAACTAAGCTTAATGAGTTAAAGTAACCCTAGATTGTGCTAGGTCAACTAGGTTGACCTAGCTTACTGAATAGGTAAAAAGGGTACTAAGCAAAGGAAAGAAGGATATAAAGAGGAAATTATAGAGGAATGTGCAACAAATGAGACATAGCTCAAGGAAAGTTTTTAAGAGCTGAATGGATAGGGAATATTATGGAAATAAGGGACAAAAATCTTGTGAAGCACTAAAGGTCACCCACCCCTTTCCCAGTGCACCCCTTAAGGCATGCACTTAAATAAATTGAGTAACGATGGGTTCCTACAAGATGTAAATAATCAATAATTGATAAAAGTGTGAAAATATTATGTGTATACATATGCCCCACTTAAATCTCATCATGTGTAACTAAGGTGTAACAAGGGATGATGTTTAGAGAAAGAACATAAAGACACACAAAACACTGATGCTAAGAAAAATTATAGTATTTTAAAAAGCATAAAATAATTGAAAGTAAATGATAGAAAAGGGAACTAATTAAAAATTAAATAACTGATAAAAGTGTGAAAATATTATGTGTATACATATGCCCCACTTAAATCTCATCACGTGTAATGAAGGTGTAACAGGGGATGATGCTTAGAGAAAGAACATAAAGACACACAAAACACTGATGCTAAGAAAAATTATAATATTTTAAAAAGCATAAAATAATTGAAAGTAAATGATAGAAAAGGAAACTAATTAAAAAGTAAATAATTTAAAAGTAAATGATGCATACCTTGACTTACCTTTATCATGGGATGTTTGTCAGCTGTGTTTTAGTTTTGATTGTGGAGGGCACAAAGATTGCTTTAAACAAACCCAAAAATACTAAATTAAAGAGTAAAAATAAGTAAATGCAAGAAAAGCCAAGATAACTAGTGCTATATGGATGGGATGTACTTTATAATTTGGAAAGTTAGGTGACAAGTGTTATGTTAGACCAAATGAACAAGTCAAACAAGAGTAAATCAGGTAACCAAAAAACCAAGGATACTAAAGACCAAAAAACTCAAACAAGTAAACCTCAAGTAAGAAAAGGCAAACTCACCAAATTAAATCAAGGATACATGCCAAACAAGATGTTAAAAAGATGATTCAAAAAGAAAAAAAATTAAAATAACATTGATGAGTGAGCAGTAACAATCCACATCTCACAAAACAATGGAAAAAGGGTGTGAACTTAGGTGTCCACAACAGTAGAATAGAAAAATCAAGATAAATGGGAAAATGAAAGAAAATTAGTTTTAGTAAATATATAGAACATGATGAAAATGATCCATAGTTTCTCAAACATGTTGTTTTGTATCTAAATATGGATAAAAATGAAACAAAGTAGTGTTAGCATGTTTTTAAGAAATGAAGAAAAAGTAATTTAAAGAAGAGGAAAAATAGATTTGGAATCACAATTTGTCTATCAAGGGGGGAAATGAAATGGGGAAGAGTGGATAATGAAGGAAAAACCAAGGTAAAGGATCTCTTTATCAAAGTCAAGACACTCAAATTTGGTTTGTCAAAATAAGAGGACTGTTGACTTTAAGAACTCTGAAGAAATTATATTATCTACACAAGTCTTAAGTCAAAAAATGGAGTATATAGATCATCCCATGAAGACTATATGAATGAAAATTAAAATGGACCTACCTCCCCATGATGTGTTCCCCACTTCTCAAGACCCCTTATAGAGCCATCGGTCTACTATGAAGATTGGGTACTTGCATGAGAAAGTACGTAGCACTATATTTTTTTTTTAAATCCCCTATTCCAATCTACTGGGCTATCACACCCCTAAGGACTTTGGTTCTATGTGAAGCTAACTGTAGAGTTTGATCTTTGATTAGATATAAGAGATGTTCTTGTAATCATGTATTTTGGTGTGATTAGACTTTTAAGATTTGTATGTTTCATTTTAGTTATCATTGCCTTTTATTTTCAAATGATTAGCTTTTAACTTTTTAAAAAAAAATTCCTCCTCCATATGGATTTGGAAGACCAAACATGGGTGCTAAAGATGACTTTCATTTGAAAAATTTGGAATAAGGTTTCTAAGAGAGAGAAAATCAAAGAGCATGGGGTCTAAGAGTCTCATAAATCTAGGTGAAATAAAAGTGCTATCTTGACTTCAACCTTGTTTTATCCAAATGTGAAGGTGAAAGAAAGGGGAAAATCAAGAGTAAAATGACACACGTAACAAATTTGAATTTCTTCAAATTGAAAAAAATATGACAAAGGGAAAAAAGGAATATAATGATAATAAATGTGTGATTCCTTATCATAAAACTATGGGAAGTGAAGGAAAATAGTCCAACATATATTGTTTACAGATTCCATCTACCATAAGAAGCAAAAGATACTGTCTAAATAACAAGGATCACAAAAAACATGAAAAAAGGTAATTTATGAGGAGAGCTAGGTTTTATCCATAGTCTTACCGAGAAACTCACAAAAGGAAAACCCAAGGGGTTCTAATAAGAAAAAAGTGAGGGAGTATTTGTATAAATCACCTCACAAAGAAAGACCCAAAGGATGCCAAAATAACATTGGTAAGAAGCAAAAGAATGAAAAGGAATAAATGAGAAATAAAAAAAATGGTCATTTTATGAGGAGGGTTTGGTTTTATCCACGGTCTTACCAATTAACTCATAAAATAAAATCCCAAGAGGATGTCAAAATAGCATTGGAAAGCAAAAGGAAAATTAAAAGAGAAGTGATGAAGACTATGGTACATCAAGAAACCAAAAGACCAAAAGGGAGGACTAAAGGTTTGAAAAGAAAGGAGATGAAGACTATGGTACATCAAGAAATCAAAAGACCAAAAGGGAGGAATAAAGGTTTTAAAAGAAAGGAAACTACTACATAGGGAGAGGCCTATGCTAAAGTAACCTACAAAAAGATGTGAGATAGATATATAGAGAAAACATGAAAAGAAAGGAAATGATTAAGAAAAGTATTTCTTAAGGAATTGAGAATTGGTGGGCTCTCTGAAAACATGGCCTTCATTGGTTTGAAGGAGATAAGTACTTGGAGAAAGAACATCTTTAATTAAGTAAGGGCCCCACCATTTTTGGGCATACTTACCTTCTTTTTTATAAGTGCAATATAATTTAAGGACAAGATCACCAACATTAAATATGCAGTTTTTAACATGTTTTTTATGTTATCTGGTGATGTGATCCTTGTATTGACAATAGTGATGCAAAGCAAAAAGATGATGTTCATCAAGTAGATCAAGGGAATGAAGGTGAGCCTCATGCAATTATTCATCAAGAATAATTCCATGAAGATATATGTGAAGAGAAGGAAGCTCAACTTCAAGAGGAAGAACTGACTCAGAACCATATACTAGAGAGAATGGAGTTTCCCCAATGACATTACTAATACTAGTTTGATAGGCCCAAAGTGCAGGATAAAGATGAAGATGCCAATCCATGCAGGTTTCATGAATTATCTTTTGAAGATTTTTATTGAGAATTTTTTTGGTGGCCTCAACTTGACCATTACATTGTGGATGATAAGGAGTGGAAAAATTGTGATTGATTTTGAATTTGGTGCAAAGTTGTTTAACATGTTTATTTTTGAAATTACCACCATTGTCAGAAATGATGGTGTGAGGAACACCAAAGCAGTAAATAATTTGGTTGAGAATGAATTTAGATATATTAGGAATGATAACATTAGAAAGGGCATAAATTTAACCCACTTGGTAAAATACTTAGTGGTAGTGATGATGAAGATGTGCCCATCTTGGGAATGAGGAAGCTTACCAATGAGATCAAATCCCCATGTGGAAAATGGCTAAGGAGATTCAATAACTTAAATTTTAAATAGAAATGAATGAATGAGGTCATCATGAAGCTAAAAAAGATTACACTTTTTAGCATATTCAATAGCATCCTTTTCTAGAGTAGGCCAATAGTAACCCATATGTAGGCATTTGTGAGGTGTAGCATGTTTGCTTTAGTGACCACCACAGATACCCCCATGTGCTTACTCAAGTAGAGGAGGAACCTCATCTAGCATGATACAACAAATCAAAGTACCTTTAGCATTATGATAATAAAGGATGCTATGTCTAAATACATACTTGAAAGCTTGTTTGTGAAGATGCCTTCATGGGGATCCAAGTTAGGAGGATAAGTTTGATGTTCTAAGAATTGGATGATGTCTTGATACCATGGGTATTATCAGATGGTGATAGCCTTGATGTGGAAGATAAGGGAATCTGAAGGGTGAATAGATGATAGAGATTTGATTATTTGTATGATAAAATAAGGATAAAAAAGAACTTTATGTGGATGAAAGAGAGAACATAAAGAGGCAAGAGAATCAATAATGGAATTTTGGTCTCTAACAATAGGTTTAATTATAAAATAGGCAAAATCCTTGGCAAGGGTGGTTACAATTTGATGATAGGAAATAAGATTTTCACTTCTAGATTGATAGGTACCAATAGTATGATGGCAAATGAGTTGATAATCACCCAAAGCATGAAGATATTATATGTCTAGATCAAGAACTCTCATACCTAAGATAATAGCTTTGTATTTGGACATATTATTGGTGACATCAAATGTAAAATATAAAGCTAAAGGGATTATTTTACCAAGAGGAATAGTGAGAATGCAACCTACCCTAGCTCCTTGAAGGAATTTATCACCATCAAAGTGAAGGGTCCAAGTATCCTCGTGCAAGTCAATGATGATTTTAGGGAGCTCCTCGATAACTACTTTGGTTTGGTAGTATCAGAGGGAGTTGAAGGTTAATTAGATTGATTGGCTTCAAGATCAGTAGTAAAGCTATGAAAATAATATTTAACATAAATTTCTTGATTAAGACCTTAAATGTAAAGAATATTATCATCAATAAGTTTATCTTAAAGTGAGGAAGTGGTTGGAATGGGATTTACTACAAGTTGGTCAACTATGACTTACCCTTTGACAATTTTTTGCATGATGATGCGAAGATAAAATTCCATAAGTAAAATCATCCACTTTCCAATTCTATCTCATAAAATAAATGCTTTGAAAAATAAATGACGAAGGGGGTTATAATGAATAATGACATAGGTGGTTTGGTAAATTATGTAGTGATGAAGCTTTTCAGTTGCAAAATAAAAGGTGAGGAAATCATGCTCAAATTTGGTATAACATGTTTCATAATTGATGAGGCCTTAGCTAATGTAATAGATGGTATACTCCTTACCTATATCATCTTGTTGGACAAACATTAATCTAACTGAAATAGGTGTGGAAGAAGTATAAAGAATCAAGGGTTGATCATTATAAGGAGGATGAAACATAAGTGGATAAAGAAATGAATATTTCATGTTGTTAAATGATTTTTGACATGGATTTATCCATTCCAAGCTATACCTTTCTTGAGAAGGGAATTAATGAAGTGAATTTGATAATCCATCTCAGGAACAAATCATCTAATTGCCCCAAGCTTTCTTAAATAGGTAAAAATGTCAAGAATAGAACTAGGGATAAGAAAGTTGATAATAACATTAATCTTAGCTAGATCAACATAAATGCCATGGAGAGAGACTACTAATCCTAAATTTTTTCTAGATGTAACTCTAAAGACACATTTGAAAGGATTAAGTCTAACTTTATATTTGATGAGATGATCAAAGATGATGGCAAGATCAAAAATATGATTTGTGTGATGATTAGATTTAGTGATAAGATCATCTGCATATGTTTCAATAATTTTATGGATGAGATCATGAAAGATACGAGACATTGAATGATGTTAAGTAGCTTTGACATTTTTGAGACCGAAGGGCATTTTAACATAACAATAGGTACCCCATTTCATGGTGAAAGTAGTCTTATATTGGTCTTTGGGAGTGATATGAATTTGATTGTATCTTGAAAATCCATCCATAAGAGATAACATTTCATGTCCAGTTGTGGAATTGATAATGGCATCTATTGAAGGTAAAGGAAAGTTATCTTTAGGACAAGTAAGATTAAGATTATGAAAATTAATGCAAATAGGAATGACCATGGTGACCTTATTTAGAACATGAATAATATTAGAAACCCATTAGAATAATCCATAGGTTTAATGAATTTAGCATTGAGAAGTTTGATGATTTATTTATGGCATAAGTTGGTAACTTTGAGAAGAAACTTACATTGTTTATGATGCACAGGTTTGGCATCAAGATAGGTAATGATGTTATGGACCACTATGCTATGGTCAATGCTAGGCATATCTTGGTAAGACCATGAAAATGCCTCTTTATACTTACCAAAAAATAGGTTAAAATTATCATGTTTAGAAGGTGAAATTTCTTTAGAAACTATGGTTGGTCGAGAACAAGAGGGAGTACCATAGTCAATATGAGTTGTTTCTTCAATAAGAATGACATTTAAATCTTGAAAGTGGTATGCCATATTGGGTAAATATGAAATTAGATTATATTTAGGATTAATGCTAGCAACAAAGTCATTGAAGTGAGGAGTTTTATTTTTAAAATTTCTAAGTTTATGATGTTGTTATCGGAGCTGTGTTTCTTGAGCATAAAGAAACTCCAAAATAACTTCATCACTAGGCAAGGTAGTAAGAGGAACACAATATTACACATCTATTTCTAAATCTAAAATTTGATTGGCATGTCGATCACATTTAGAATATATTTAATGGACATTGGTTATCATGGCATCAAGTGTGATTTTAAGAGTAGAAGAAATAGATAAAGAGATGATGGGAGAAAAATTAGATTAAATTAGAGAATCTAAAGGAGGTAAATAAGATGAAAGCACTTCCAAAGGTTTAGAAGGCATGATTTGGTCTACCACCCAAGGAGAATCAATAAGAGGAGGATTGATAGGAGGCACATAACACTCAGGTTCTAGGTTATGACATATAGAAATGGTATGTACATCCTTGTTGAAAGCATGAATTCAAGCTAAGATATTTTGATAATGTAAGACATCCCAGTCTCTAGATTGATCTTGGGCCATGATATAGTTGTCATTATATGTGGGAGAAATTGTGCATGATTGGGATTCAAGATCTTTAGATTGTGAAATCCCAAGATTATTGAATGTTCGAGGAGTCATGATGAGAGGGTCTCAAAATAGCTTAGCCACTCTAAATTAATTACAAGCAAAAGTGTCTTTAGGTAAAGATGGATCTTGAGCATTGCATGGATGGGGAAAATCGGTAATCTCATCCATGAGAGGAATGGTATGATATTTGGGTAAAAGGGAAGGTGGAAGCCATTTTGAAATATATGGAGGCATTTTTTTAGTATTACAAGTGTGTTGTAATTCAATGGGCTCATCCTCATAAAAATATGCAAGAGTAACTTGTAAATCATGATTCATATTGATAAACTAAGGTAGAAGAACACTATTGATTTTAAGAACCATGGGAACATGATATTGTGATTTAGGATTAGGAAATTAGATAATCCACAGGCTGGGATTGGTTTCATGCTTATAACATTTTCCATTATGTATAAATTTAATGATTTGAATACTGAAAGAAGTAATGGCTCTGATTCGATGAGTCCATGGATGGCCACAGAGTATTTTATAAGATAAAGGAAGATCAAGAACCATGAGTTTGGTTTGCATGGTTTTTGGACCAATGGTTAAGGGAAGCCATATACAACCAAGTGGTTTTTGATTAGTCTTATCAAAACCATGACAAGTGAGATGGGTTTGTTTAAGATGACTTTTGTTATAAACAAGTTGTTGTAAAATCCATAAAGAAGTCACATTAATACCAAAACCTTCATTAACTAGAAATTTTTGAATAAGGGTTGTATTAATGGATATCTTGATGAAAAGAGGTAGATCATCAACACAAAAGAGGATTTCATCATTAATCATGTCCTCTTCAAATAATTAAATAGAATGTTTGGAAGAAGGACACATAGATTTAATGGTATTCATGTTTGTTGGTTGAGAATCATCTAAAGAAGGTTTCTTAGGCTTGGTCACATGATCTTTATGTGTTGGCTTCCTACGATAATTAACCTTATCCGTATTGACATATTGAGAGTTGTTAAGGTACTAATCATAATCAATGTTAATTACATAAACATCCTTAGAAGTTGATTGATTATAAGAAGAATATTTTTTATTATTATTAGATGTAGAGGCTTTAGAGGGTTGTTATTTTTGAAAAGCATTAGTGTATTCTTGATGATAGTGCTTAATCATGGTTTCATGTTTGACTGAATCACTAGTAATATATGAAATAGAACATTTAGCAAGCCCTCTAAAAGACTCATGAGAATGTCCAACATTGGCATGAAACCAAGAAAAGATATTGGGTTCATAACATTTAGGAGGATCATTAGGATATATGAAAGGTTTAGAAAGAGGTAAAAATTATTTCATTTGATAATTCAAAAAAGGCACGTGAGACAATGAAGGAACATCATTTTTGGAAACACCAAGTTTGGTTTAAGAAGTGTTAATAGTGATAGCATTTGATGTTTGGAAATATACTTTAAGGATTTTAGAATTAGGTTTGAATTGCTTCATAAGAAAATCTTGCCATTTAGCTTGGTCAAAAGCTTCATTAAGAGTTTGAGGAGAAAAGGTTCAAACCTTGTATTAAAGAGTAGGAGTTAAAGTTGTGATAAATAGTTTGAATAGGTTATCATTAGACATATTATGATTAGCTTTATGAGTTAAGTATTTCCATCTTTTAGTAAAGTCATGAGCTGATTCATTAGGAAATTGTTTAGCATTTATGAAATGACTAAGATAGTTTTTAAGAAGATCATTATGTTAAAACTCTTTAATTAAAGGATTGAATAAATATTCATGTTTTAGATTATGGTAAAAGCAAGTTTTGAAGGGACCCTAAAACCCTTTAACAAGATCAAAAAAGATAAAGCATTAACAACCACCAGGAAAAGTAGTCCTAAAACCTACTGAAGAGCAGCATCAAAATTAGGTTTTACAGGGACCTAAAACCACAAATATAGTCCAATAAAAGTACCCAAATTTAACAAGGACCTGGAACCTCAAATAAAGTTTTAGCCCAAGAACCAAAAAATAGGACCAAAAATAAGAACCAGTTATAACAACTAGCAACTGAATAGGAACAAAACCAAAAAGAAGACCCTAAGCTTCTATTGCAGTTCCATGATCATCTTGACAACCTCCTTCCCAATCGTAGCAGTATCTTGGATGGAGTTAGCTGCCAAAATAGTAGCAGGTTGCAAGGCTTTCTTCTTTTAATTCTACCTTGTCCTCTTACTTGGACCTTCCTAGGATTATAGATCCAAGACTCAATTTGGAGAATAGAATCGGCATTGAACTTGGCCGAATGTAGGAAGGAAAGCTTCCTAAAAATATCCAATTTATGAATACTATTCAGCCCCCTAATATTTTAAGTAATGATTTTCATATCTATTTTTTAGGGGTAAAATCTAAAATAGTTGCCTACCTACCATCAACAATATTCTACATACTTTCTAACTCTCTAGTTTTCTTCGTGGATCTTCTTCCAAGTTTGTCCAGGGAGCCAACATCCGGTTTCAACTTAGAATGTTGTTCAGCTCTTTTTCCAGATTTATTTGAAATAGAAGTAAGAGGTTTTGCCTTAGTTTGCTAATTTATTTTGCTGCTTCTAGTTTCTACCCCCTTAGTATTGATCTTTTTTTTAGCCCTTTTTCTTTGGTTTAGTTTATGCTTTGAGTTTTCTCCATTATCTTTCACAAATTCTAGGGGAGGAGGCTCAACCAAAGGAAATTCATTTTCATTCTGAGATAACACCTAGATCTCCCTAGACTGAGAAAAAAGATCTCCCTCCTCTGATTTATTTCTAGTTTCAGCCAAGAATTCACCTTCCTCTAGCTCAATTTTGTCATCTACATCTCTCCATCGATCTTCTATCCTTTGATAGAAAATGATTTGTTTTGATAGATCTATCAGATCCTCTATTATTTGTTCAGGTATTATTGTATCTTATTACAAACCATATCCTTCTTTCTTAGAGTTTACTTTCTCAAAAGAAGGCTCTTTATCCACCTCAGCATGTGTAGCATTAGAATCTTCAAAAGAAGGCTCTTTATCCACCTTAGCATGTGGAGCTTTAGAATCTTCATTATTCTTTTGTTCTTGGTGATGATATTATTTGGGTTTTCATACTTTCTTTTACTGGACCTTGGTCTTTTTCCCATCTGAAACACTACTAAATCTTCAAGTTACCAAATAGAATGTTGAGGTAATTTATTATACCATTCTAATACATTAATGGTGAAGATTTTGACTAAGAGTTTAGTAGTGGCAAATGTATTAGTTTGGATCTACTCTTTGTAGAGATTACTAAAGGCTTTAAGAAATGAGGTGGGGTCTTTAGTCCCATCATATTTAATAGTTGGTGATATGTTACCCATGTCAATAGATACAATGAAAGGAGCTAAAGGCTCATTTTGGATAGTTTGAAGAATTTTATTATTCATTATTGATTGAGGAATAATGATACATGAGGCATTTCTAATAGGTGGAGGAATGTAATTAGGATCATCTTGAGGACTCGTGATTAGAGGTTGATTAGCCACATTGATCATATGTTTTTAAAGTTTCATCATTTGATTGGTATTAGAGTTTTGCATAATGTTAAATTATTGAATAACTTAGGTTAATAATTGAGTTGTATTAGGTGGCGGGTTGGTGTTGGAAGGAACATTTCCCACATTGGTGTTGAAGGGAATATTAGAAGAAGAGTTATTAGTGGGATTATTAAATAAACTTTAGTCAATCACTCCCACATTAGTTTGAAGATTTTGAGAAGGTTCTTGGTAGGTGAAGAAAATATTGGACCCATTAACCTCATCTTGAGGTGTTATTTGAACCATGTTACAATTTGAGGATGAAGGAGGAGAAGAGGTGCCCCAAGAGTGATGGTTATCGTAGGAGGTAGAGAAAGGAAGAAATGAACACCCCATATAGGATCTAAATGGATTAAGACTATCCAAAAATATTATGATAGGGGACCTCATTTTGATCAAAGAGAAATGAATATTATGTAGATCGAAAAGGATGAAGAACCAAGCAAAAAAGTAGGGGAAGTAGAAAATAAAGCTAGGTTGACCAGGTCAGCCTAGTGGAAAAACTAGACTTGCAGACTGTGCTAGGTCAACCAAGTTGACTTAATATAGTGAAAAAAAGTAACAAAAATAGTTTGGGATAGTGTAGAGTTAACTTGGTTGATGTAGCATAATAGATAGGGAAAGGATTGATAATAAGATAAGAAATAATATAAGGTATGCATGTAGCTAGTCTAGAAAAGTAGATACTAAAATGAAATACATAGTCAATTGAACTTATGTTGATTAATCCAATTGGTATACATAAATATATTATAATTTTGAAAGAAAAGTATAAAAAAAAAGTGAAATAGATAAAATAAGAACTAACCTTAGTATTTTGGAGATGAAAATATAATAGATAACTGACTTGTAACCTTGGAGAAGACTAGCCCAATCTGTAGAACTGGGCCAAGCTAATCAACCAAGTGAGATAGGAACCTACTGTAAAATTTGAAAATGTGTGCTAAGTCAACCTAGTTGACCTAGTACACTAAACTAGATTTCTATAAATGTGCTAGGTCAAGCTGCTTGACCTAGTTGATTGGACTACAAATCTAGAAGTCTAAAATATAGAACCTACATTTTAAATCTTGAACAAGAACCTATTTCAAAGTGGTAGGAAATGTGATAAGTTGACCCGGTCAACCTAGTAGGTTAAACAAAAATTTTACAAAGTTTTGGAACCCTATGCTAGGTCAAGCTGGTCGATCTAGTTGCCTATTCTTACACACAGATAAAAATAGATGGGTTGACAAAATTAAGCCAGCAAGTCAAAACATATGATAGAAAAGATGAGAAAATGAATAAAAATAAGTGAGAAACCCTATAAGGGTTTGATTCATGTTGAGTTCACCATAATTTAATGAAGGTGAAGCTAAAGTCGAGTTAATAATAAATAAGAAAGGAAATAAAAATGGAAATGTGAAGACAATCCAACTAGTGGTGGGATAGGATTCATGTCAAGCTCACCAAAATATATGCAATAAAAATTTCATGGTGTGCATGAATAAATCATAGGTTGGATAAGATAAATCACACCTACACTTATGATTGGGGAACACACTTTTTAAGTGGGAGTATGACCAATATGAGGATCCACTAGACTCGATTAGGGGATCACTTGTATCTTCTATCACAACACATCATGCTAGGTAGGGTTCCAAATCCTATAGTCTAACATAATCATAAAACAACCCTAAAAGAGTAATATGGTTTCTATATTCACTTATGATAATAAACAAAAAATTAAACTAATATAATAACAAGAAAAGTAAACTAATTTAGTGCTCACTAAATCTTATGCATAAAGTAAGGGGTTAGATGTAAAACAATCAAATAGATGTATAGGGAACTTCGAATAAATTAAGTATGAGTAAAAACCTAATACATGGAATATGAGGAGAAATATTAATTGATCCAATAATTATGCTACTTATATTTACTAAAAGAGAAGAGAATACAGTTAGAATATACTTACCTGAATGTGAACCTGTCATGACTCAATCTCTCCCTTGGCCAATGGGGATTTACAAGAGGTTGTTGTGGTTTGTGAGGATCACTTTGTTACTTTAAATCATTTAAGACCTATCTAAAAGACTAATATTTTACAAATAAGAAACATAGGATAAGACTCCTAAAGTATAATGGTGGACTAGTAGATTATGAAGAAGCACGAGCAAATAATAACTCCTGATTACATTCATATGGAAATGACTAAAATGACCTTATATATATAGAAGTATCTGACTCAAAAATAACTTAAACATGTCATCTATGCTAGGTTGATTGGGTCAACCTAGCACATTATCAAGCTAATGCCTAAAGTTTGTGTTAGGTTGGCTAGATGAAAACTAGGCCTAAAGAGCTAAAGTGACCCTAGACTGTGCTAGGTCGACCAAGTTGAAATAGCTTATTAAATAGGTAAAAAGGGTAATAATCAAGGTAAAGAAGGATAGAAAGAGGAAAATACCAGAGGAATGTGAAAATAAATAGAGATAGCTTAGAAAAAGGTTTTAGGAGCTGAATGGATATGGAATAATATGGTAATAAGTGACAATAATCTTGCGAAGCACCAAAGGTCTACCCACCCCTTTCTCAGTGTACCCTTTAAGGTATGCACTCAAAGATATTGAGTTATGATAGGTTCTTAAAATATGTAAAGCATTAGTAATTGATAAAAGTGTGAAAATATTATGTGTATATAGTCTTCATTTCTTCCTTCACTTTCTTGCGATAACTTTCCTACATGAAGCCTTTCATGTCTCTCTTTTTCACTTTTATCTTCACTATATATTATATTTCCTTATGTCTCACTTAGACCTATTTATTTTTGATAAGTTAATCCTTCTTTCCCCCTTGACCTCACTTGGGTCTCTTCTCCTTCTAGTCTTTTACTTAGGACTGATCTCTTCTTCTCTAAGATCTCCTTGATCTTCTCTTCTTTTTGAGTTGATACTAGCTCTATTTTCCTCCAAGCCTCTATGGCTTTAGGGTTTTTTCCATTCAACCTTTTGCCTCTCTTACTTACTTATGCAATTTCAATTATAAATCTTCCATAATTTCCAATAACAACCTATAATATTCAAAATAACAAATTATTCCAAGAGCTTAATTTCTCTAATACCAAATGATACAAAAGAATACAAAAGAAATTACACTAAATAATCTATAAGAAAATATAATATTCCATTTTTCCTTGTATATATCTTATCTCTTTTATCTTGTCCTTCTTGGTCTCTAATCTCTTTACTCTCCTCTGCTCTACCTAATTTTGCTTTTCTCTACTTGACTTGTATTTGAAAAAATACATATAATTTTTTTTGGACTTGAAAACATACCATATCTTCATCTATCTCTATCCTCTCAACTTATATCACCATCAGTATCATTTCATATTCCATTCTGAAACTACACTCTTCTATTATGGTTCAAATTCTCTCTCTCATATGGACTCATAGGCTTAATAGCCTAAAATAGGGTTAAAAAATTCTCTAAATGGTTTAAATGACCATAAAATTACCTATTTTGACTCTCTTAAATATGCAAACAACTAACACAAACTCAGGGTTATAACTCTCAAAACAATCTCACTTTCATTTTAAAGACTAATCTCCTGTAGCCCTATTTTTGCCTAAACCTTATTGTCTAGAATGAACTATAATGTTTTATGACAAAATTAAACCAATTTTAAGTACCCATTACACTAATTAAACTCCACATAATTACATAACCCAACTCTCAATGAAAATCACTTAACTCTACACTTCTCCTTGCTAATTAGGTCTATTAAAGCGTAGTTTCTACCCACAATAATATAATCCATACTAAACCATATAGTACTAGTAAAAAATTTTGTGAATCCTCTTATACAATTTAAATTACAATGTATTTCAAATTTATAGGAATTTTTTCTAGTTATAACTCATGTATTTCAAGTTTCTAATTTGAAACCCTAGTCTAAAAGTTGGTAGGCCTAATTGAGGCCGATAATAATAAAAATGGATTCTTTTGATTATTATATCAATTCAACTAAAAAAAATTGATTTTTAGGGTCTTCACCACATTATTTTAACCCCTCCAATATCTATATTAGTGATAAAAATCATAAAAAGTCTTTAATATACCAAATTATAGAATTCTGAATATACAATGGACTTGTATCTTATCAAGATGCAATTTATGTCAAGCCTTAAGATTATAAATGAAATTATTAGTATTAAAATGGGAATAAATAATAAAAATGATTATAAAATCATATTAAACACCTCAAATCATTCATAAAACTCATAATAACACTTTCTCACCTTCCTCTCTTGACTGAGCAAATAGGGGTTCTTGCAAACTGATTGTACATGAAATTTTTTAATTAACTCTTACACTCCTCCAAGGTTGTTTGAGACTTAAAATTTTATAACTTAAAAATAATAAATTATCCACTCATGATTTAATTTTAAATAATTTAAATATCACTCAACTATGATTCATATTCTAACTTACTCATTGCTCTCCTTGACTATCATATCACAAAATTGCCCGCACATGGATAGTATGAGTAAAAACAAAGGTTTGGATTGAATTTTTAATTACTCAATGGCGTATTTATCCTTTAAAATTATTAAATTTATTATAAAAATATGATATGATACTTTTAATACCTTTAATTATTTAATGATCACCTACAAATACCCTGCTATCTTCTTTCTGAACTTTACCTCTAAACATAGTGCTTCAAATCTTATATTTATATCCTTTCACCTACAAATTAAAATCTAGATCACACTTCTCATTTCTTAATTTATATTAAAATCCTCATAAATTTTTAAAACTATCTATATTTAAAATCTATATCAAGATCAAATGCATAGGTTATAGAAAACATACAATTACTCTTACTAGGATTATGGTATAAATATTCACCTTATTATCTAAGTAAAGCTTATGAAAACATAATAAAATCATAATTATAAATAATTCACATATATTATAGTCATAAATATTCAAAATTGTTCTCAAAAACACTCTTTCATTCAACTCTTTCAAATACACACACAAACACGCACACACGTGCGCGCGTGCACACACACACACGCACGCACGCGCACGCGTGCACACACACACACAAACACACACACACACATAGAGAGAGAGAGAGAGAGAGAGAGAGAGAGAGAGAGAGAGAGAGAGAGAGAGAGAGAGAGAGAGAGAGAGAGAGAGAGAGAGAGAGAGAGAGAGAGAGAGAGAGAGAGAGAGAGAGAGAGAGAGAGAGAGAGAGAGAGAGAGAGAGAGAGAGAGAGAGAGAGAGTATCAAAGAAACATAGTTCATTTACTTTATTATCTTTTTTGAAGCTTAATCTCTATCTCCTTGAATTTATTATCTCCTATATTACCATGCACACACTCTACCCATTAATCATACCTTATAAAATGAAATAACACTCCTCTTTTTAATACTAATAATGTGGAATATCACTCTCCCTCTTGGCTAACCTCCACATAGTTGATAGTTACATATTATTCTTGGCTTAAGTGGCTCTTTCCCATGATATTCACATTAAGATGTCCCTATAAAAACTATAATGAACTTTAAGAACCCAAATAAATACCTAATAACATTTAAATTAATAAAAAATCAAAATATGCCTCAAAAGTATAGGTGCATTATTTAAATATTTAAATTTGTATTTTTGGATGGAAACTCCAAAATGACTATAAACATACCACCCAAGGACTTTAAATGACTTAAAAAAACCCTAATGGTCCTTAAGAGACCTATAATATTATTAACAAACCAAAAATTGTTTAATTGACACTTTAAAACACTTTTTGCATTCTTAATTACTTGGTGATGCTCTGAATCACAAAGTAGAGTACATGTTTTACATATTTTAGAGATTCACATGATCCAAATATTAGATTGCATCATATATATGAAAAACATTGGCATATTTATAAATTGTATAGGGGAGTATGTTATGAATAAACATTCATTTTTAGATACTTGATCATAGATTGATACACACTTAGGTGCATATACATGGGTATGTGCACAACAATTTACAAAAACATAATTTCATAGTTACACATTTACATTACATTTAGGATATAGGATCTCAAATTCAATATAAAAATTCAAGGGGAATGATATTAGTTCATATATATGCATAGTAAAATTATAGTTAAATAGAAAATGGTTGTCATTCCACTTCATATTTATCAAAACTTACATACATAATGGGGGCATGAACATTGTTCATTACCTTGTGTTGATGATTTTTTTTACATGGATAAAACTTGGTATTAAATGGAGTGAAACATTTAAATTTAATCCATAAGACATATACAAAGGTCAATTCATTTATGATTGAACCTTGCTTGATTGGTTCTCTCATTTATCTACATAGTGTTTTCTTTTGGAGTTGAACCTAGCTACATAGTTCTCTATATCATTTTCCTACATAGTTATTTAAATTATTAAATTGTGTAATTTTAACCACATACATGAGAGTTGGGGAATATTTACTTCCCAACTCAACAGCTTTCATAGTTACATAAGTTTGGGGAATGGTGCCCCAAACTATCTGATGCTTTAATGAGAAAGCATAATCTACAACAACTATGAAGGCAACATGGTTTTGCATTAAGATAAAAATGTACTCTAACACTTAATATTTCAATTTTAAAGTTTAATATTTCACATACAGATGCTGTCTAATTCATTCTCATCCCAATTTTTCTATGGAGTAAAACCACACAATTAGTGTTATCTCCTAAAAAATCAAAGTGTGTTATACACACTCATGCATATTTTATCCTTTTACTTTAGTAATTTCATTACTATGATAAAATGGGGAATTCATAATTAATAAAATATAGTCTTTAGTAAATGATAATGACAAGCTTGACACACATTTATCACATGACTAGAGCACCTAATCAAGGTCTTAATTCAACATCCTCTCACACTTGCATGCTATTTTATTAGTCAACCCTTTTGTTCTTCTATTAAACACATAAGATCCTCATTATCTATTTCAAAACTATTAAATATCCTACACAATCATCTCCAAAATCTTATATAATAATTGTACATGGTTAATTTTGACAATATGGTTGTTATCATTAGTTGATAATGACTTGGCTAGTTAGAACCATCCCAATCCCAACAACAGTTTTTAAAATCAAACCCACCCTTAGGGTTAGATTATTAACATAGCATGTTGGTGGTGTTAATAATTATTCAAAAGGATACATATATAAAAAATTAAAGTATTCATTTAAATTTCATCTAACATTTATCTATTGTAGATATATACACTATTACACACTAAGCAAATCTACCCTATTCTTATAAATTTATATATTATTCACTAAGAACAATCATAAGCCAAGTTTGAAGCACTAAAATACAAGGTCAAATAAAACATTGTCAACTTTGTTCTACATGTCACATAATCACATGTTATATATTTATATGACCTTTTACTATGTTGAGCTAACTATATTTATTACACATGCCTTGTTATCAACTCATATCTTACATAGTGCTACATGGATATGCTACCTTACTATGATGTGACATTGATATACATGGATAATGTATAATATTTTTCACTTTTTTTTATATTTCATTGATACTAATAATCTTCCATGATAGCCTAGTCATTTTTTATCTATTGTTTGTCACCGCTTGGACTTATTTTTTGTAACATATTTATGCCCATTGATTGTGGGCCTTTATCATTGTTTGTTAAAACATATTTATGTACCTTATTTTTGGCCTTTGGCCTTGTTTAATGTGACATATTTATGTCCCTTATTTTTAGTCCTTGGCCTTATGTGTGACATTGCATTCCTATGAGTGCATTAATCTAAGATTTTATGTTGAACTCATTGAGCTTGTTGCATTTAATGTGATTGTTGAGTCTATGGGTTTCTTGATACATATTACACACCTATCATTTTTATGTGGTGCCATGATTCATATCATACACTGTTTACTATGTAGGATTATTCCATTCTTATAATAGTGATGGTTACTACTATATACATAATTTATACATCTACTTTGACAGGACACTTATATTCCTAATATTACATATGTTACATACATTCTTTAGTGACATGTACATTTATATGATAACATATTATCCATATGTTGACATAATTCTACATGATTATATATTTATAAATACATGATATATTTATCTCTACTTTTGAGATGAGTGACTTACATGCTACATCCCTCACATGAAATGAGGGGCATATTAGTGGGGTCGTCATAGAGACAAAAGCCTCCATGAATAGAAAAAAAATAGTTTTTTGGTATAAAATACATATTTTACAGAGGTTAAAACATAATTTTGGTTCATATATGTGACAATATATTGACACATTGTTACAGATTCTAGGGGCATATGCACTCACTTTATAGAGACATTAGTTATATAATATAGATTAAGATATACATGAGTTTGCATGTCATGTAGGTGCACACGGTTTATGAGAACAAAAATTAAAAGTTTTCACATACAAATACATTTGAGATACAATTTCTCATATTATAAAAAATATGTATAACATTCAATATCAATTGGCCTTGATTAATTGGGACATGATATTGGGCACATATACACTAGATTAAATATTAGTTGACACTGATTGAAGAGGTATGATACATTCATGCAGACATTTAATATTTTTCATTAAACATTATTATAGTTATTTATTTGTAAGAAATAATTCAATGGCATTAGACAGTGAGAAAAATTGAATATGTAAGTCTATTTTTAGTAGTTGATTCATGATTTTTAACATAATGTATGTTGAGATTTAGTAATGCTAAAAAATGATGGTATTAATCATATTAAACCCATTATGTGCTTCCCAAATTACCATATTGAGGTTAAAGATAAGATCAATATTATTTATTTCAGTAAGTGAAGTTAAGGTTCAATGACACTAAAAGGTCTTAACACCACACATTTATGAGATTTGGGGAATTCATCTTCCCAGCCCAAGAGATTTCATAGTTATATAAATTTGGGGAATAATCACCCTAAATATCCATGTGTTTTAGTATGGAAGCATATTTATCTAATGATTCAAAAAAGACACATCATCTCCAATAGGTTATATAACAACATAATTTTACTTAACACATGTACTCTTTCCTTCCTCTTATTTTTTTTTCAATTTTCAATTTCAAAATTCAAATTTCACATGTACAATAATTGACTAATATATTTTCATTGTTAGTTTTCATAGATCAAATTTGAACATTTGGAGTTATCTCCTAAAGATAGTGTGTTGTACACACTCAGGTATACTTTATATTTTACTTTGGTAATTGTATTTTTTATAAATGATGGATTTTTATCAGAGCTTAAACCTATTTGGGACAAAATTAGGGGTTCATATCCCCATGTAATACCAGGTGTATAACATATATTACCATCTACATCAAGAATATATAATATCCATTAATGGCCCTGAGAATACAACCAATGGCCATAACCAGCTTCATATACCTTTCCAGAAAATTGAAACTGGGTGGAACTTGAAACAACCAAGCCACTTAACCAATTCACCCACATCTCATTAGCACTTTTTTAAATATACTATATTTAAATTATATAAAAAAATGAGAGAATTTTTAGATACTAAAATTTGGCATTAGACACTTGACAATGTCATTTTTTACCTACCTTCACCATATAAGAATTATGCCCATATGTATGCCTCTTATTTTCCATTCTCTCACATCCACATTCTTTATATGAGTCTTACCATCCCATTTTTATATAACTCACCTATAAGAACCTACCAATATATTTCAAACAAGTTAAGTATCTTAATTATACATCTCCAAATCATTAGATCCACACTTGACACTAACTCGACAAAACTGACTTAAGAGTGATGTTACTTTATCTTACACAATAATGACTATTTTTGAAATCTAAATAATTATTATAGGTTAGATAATTTTTATATAATGCCATTGGAATGATAAATTACCCAAAAGGACTCATATAAATAAAAATAAAACCCATACTTTTAACTCACTTGACCCTTATTTATCAAGCATTTATACACTACTACACATTGAGAAAAACTACCCTATTCTTCCCAAAATTACAAATAAATCATTAGGAGCATTAAATATCCAAGTCTAAAGAATAATAATCAAATTCAAAAGTGAATTCATCAACTATATTCTAGGCAAATTCATATAGGAAAGGAGCATAATTTCACATTCACATTATGGAGAAGAATTTGTTGAAACATATAATGCTTAAGTGGTGTCTTTATTGGACCCTTAGCATATTTACATAGGTAAATAATAAATGTTTTATTATTATTATTTAACATAGGTTAAATCATCATGTAAATAAAATAATAAAACATATTAATTATTACCATTGTTTAAAAATTCTTCGGAGAGAGGTTGGATCTGTTGGTTACAATGGTCCACCTCCACACCCCAATATAAAAAGGGTTTTACCCCTTTGGTAAATTAAACACTATAATAACATGAAATTTTAATATATTTTAATGTGGAAGATATCATTACAAAGTATTTCTATGAATAATGGTCTGAGAAGAAATGAGAGGTTGAAGGTTTTTGTATTGGGTACACTGGGAGTTTCTAAAATATATGAATATATCAATTTGTGGGTTTTTATCTCTTTGAGGTTTTTCATGTTAAATTACTATGGAATCATTGATATACATATTTTATAATTAATTATTGTATCTATATCCATTATATGTGATTATATTCTATATTCATTTCAAGTTTATCATGGAATTAGAGAATGGGTTACAATGATTGATTGGGAAGATTGGTTTATTTTTCAGTGTGAGATCAAAGTCAAATAAATTATTTATTTATTTTTATCCTGGTATAACCATTTTACAACCCAATTCAAGTAAAAAATAAAAAAATAAATCTTATTTTGGGTTTTTATTTCTTAAATCTCTCTCCTAAGGGGTCAAATCTCTTGATTTTTAGACTGTAATTTCATCCAAAGAGCCTGTGGGATGATTCAAATGAGTATATATGTTACTTTAAATATCATTGTATGACCCATATAAATCCAAGAAAGGATAAAAATAAGAAATAATTTATTTGAGTCATTCTCGTGTTGTTTTATCTATTTTGAATGGCTAAATTAGGTGATTATAACCTCCTAAAAACACTTGCAGAGATATAAAGGTTGTCATTCAACTTATGGATTTTTTCCTCTCACCCTTGGCACCATAGTATGGCCTCCTATAGCTACAAAATTATGGAAATAATATTTTATGTATAAAAATTCAATCTTAAAGGTTTTGGATGCTTAGTTTTAAGATTTGAAGGCTTCTTACAAAGTTTCTCAAGCCATTCCAAGCATTTGTGAATTTTTATATTCTCTTTGGTGCCATTATACCATTGGAGCATCCTCTAAAAATTTGTAAAATATTTTTTTGATATCAAAATCAATTTTTGAATAATTTAGATGCTTCATTGTAAGGTTTGAGGAAGATCTAATGATTTTTTAGGGCTTGAGAAGGCCTCTTTCTATCTCTAGCAACCTCCCTGCTCCACACGGGCACCAAAATTATTTATCGAGTGTGATAATACAAGTATGTTTAATTTAATATAGTTAGTGAAAGTATTTAAAAAATACTTTATTTTGAAAAATCACTATTTCCATGCAAAAGCAAAAGGGGCCAAACTAAGTTACCTTTTACTAAAACTAGTAAATTATTTTTGAAATTTTTTTACGATTTTTATTTACATGCACATTATAATATATTTTTTATTTTAAAAATAAATTTAAAAAGAATTAGTGCATGTAAATTTTTAAATAAATTACTAGATGAGTTCGTAGTTATTCTTTTGCTAAACACTTGTTAAAAGGGAGGTCAAGGGTTTAAATCTCATTACCTCTAATTATTTTGGTCAAGTTAATTTAGTATTTTTTTTTCAAATTAGTAATTATAAAACTTTTTTGGTTTGTGTGCCAAATTTTCTCACGTGCAAAACCCTAGACCTTTCAACCTTCTTGCAATATTTGACCTAATAATTTTTTTATTGATTATGGTCATGTAACCAGTCAATTTATAGGTTTTGACACATTAAGGATGCATCTACATGATCCATTTTGTGTTTTAAATCCTTTTATTATTAATGTTACAAATTTTTAATAATAGTGTTTAGGTGGTTATTTTGAGTGTGACTCTTTTGACACCTAAATTAGTGTAACTCTATTTCATTTTTTTGCATTATTTGAAATCTAAATTATGAAATAATTATTTTATGCATTAAAATTTTCTCACCCTAATAATTACATTAATTTCACTAATTTAACCTATAATTATATTCCCTAGCTAATTACCTAATATCCTATTACCTATTTTCTACATCCCACAAACCTTATCCTACATCACAACCAATTAATACCCTTCATTAATATACTAACTAAAACTATTTACCTACTCATTAAGCCACTTACCAATTTAAAATATACAATTCATTTACCTACCCATCTACCACCCTACTAACTAGCTATTCCTACACCCGTAAACTCTAATAGAGATTTCTAGAAATAGATAATTATAGAAATATCCTCCAATTTAAACTCTTTTAATCTAAAATTATCCATTATAGATATTTTCAAGTAATTTAAAATTCCTTATAAATATCCTAGCCATTGATCTCAATGGCTTAAAATTAAATTTGAGCCATTGATTATACCCTCCATTTTCTATATAAATAAATCAATTCCTCCATGAAAGCTAACTTGAGAAATTGGAAACCAAGTTGGAAAATTGCTAACTTGATTCCATTATCATCTCTCTTTCATCCATATTTCCTTTAACCAATCAAGAAGTCCATTGGAATCCATCATCAAACATAGACAAGAAATCTAACATCTAATTATTTTGCATCAAAAATCCATTTGGAAATATTAGAGAGGAGATACAAGAGGTAAAATTATGGTTAAAATTCTCATTATTAAAATTTGATTATCTCTTTATCCTCTTTGTTTGATGTTGTTTATGTTTTGGGTTTTTATTACTAAAAATAGTAATATAGGAGAAATCCAAAATTTAAGCTAGATTTTGGCAATTACGATGGGAACCATTACTCCCTAAAATAACTTCATCAAATAAATAGAGATTTATAGAAATAGATAATTATATAAATATCCTCCAATTTAACCTCTTTTACTCTAAAATTATCCATTTTAGAGATTTTCAAGGAATTTAAAATTCCTTATAAATATCCTAGCCATTGATCTCAATAGCTCAAAATTAAATTTGAGGCATTGATTATACCCTCCATTTTTTATATAACTAAGTCAATTCCTCCATGAAATCTAACTTGAGAACTTGGAAACCAAGTTTTAAACTTGCTAACTTGATTCCATTATCATCTCTTTTGCATCCATATTTCCCTTAACCAATCAAGAAGTCCATTGGAATCCATATTCAAACATAGGCAAGAAATCTAACATCCAATTATTTTACATCAAAAATCCATTTGGAAATCTTAGAGAGGAGATAAAAGAGGTAAAATTATGGTAAAAATTCTCATTATTAAAATTTGATTATCTCTTTATCCTCTTTGTTTGATGTTGTTTATGTTTTGGGTTTTTATTACTAAAAATAGTAATATAGGAGAAATCCAAAATTTAAGCTAGATTTTGGCAATTACGATGGGAACCATTACTCCATAAACTAACTTAATCAAACAAATAGAGATCTCTAGAAATATATAATTATAGAAACCTCCTCCAATTTAACCTCTTTTACTCTAAAATTATCCATTCTAGAGATTTTCAAGGAATTTAAAATTCCTTATAAATATCCTAGCCATTGATCTCAATGGCTCAAAATTAAATTTGAGCCATTGATTATACCCTCCATTTTATATATAACTAAATAAATTCCTCCATGAAATCTAACTTGAGAACTTGGAAACCAAGTTGGAAACTTGATAACTTGATTCCATTATCATCTCTCTTACATCCATATTTCCCTTAACAAATCAAGAAGTCCATTGGAATCCATCATCAAACATAGACAAGAAATCTAACATCCAATTATTTTGCATCAAAAATCCATTTGGAAATCTTAGAGAGGAGATACAAGAGGTAAAATGATGGTAAAAATTCTCATTATTACAATTTGATTATCTCTTTATCCTCTTTGTTGGATGTTGTTTATGTTTTGGGTTTTTATTACTAAAAATATTAATATAGGAGAGATCCAAAATTTAAGCTAAATTTTGACAATTACGATGGGAACCATTATTCCCTAAACTAACTTCATAATCTTGCTAAAAATGATTTGGAAGCTTATAGGTCTAACTAGATAAGAACTAAAGGCCCAATTTTGAAAAATTTATCACATACAAGAGACTTGTAATTTTACACTAGTATCAATGGTATTGTAGTTATGATATTACAGTTAGATTAGTGGTTTTTTACTAACATTTGACTTTAACTACTATGGTCTTGGTTTGGAAGGTTTTTCACCTTTATGTAGTATCACTACTTTGAAAGTAGTGATCTTGATTTTCTTGTAGTGATTTTACACTTGAAATCATGATTTTTTGGGTTCTTCGAAATGTCATACTATTACTATTTTTATTTTGATTCCAATCTCTATAAACACATTCTATATATTTTATATTTTTTGGGAGTGGTTTCATATTTTTATGTGCAGGGGAAAGGTAGGATTGATCAAGGATCTACCCATTTATAGCTAAAGAACAATATTGTGACACTTGAATTTATGGTTATGCACTAGTAATCATGGTATTATGTGTAAATTTATGGTATTACATAATTTATGAGTTGCTTCAATTTTTTTTTTGATAAACCCTATGCAAGTTATTTTTCTTTGTTGGTGTTGTCTAGAAGGGGTGTGCTTTCTATGTGTAGGTAAAAGAAGAAATTGATCAAGAATTTGACCATTGGTAGTTCTAACACAAGATCATGACTCTTAGACTCATAGTTTTTCCTTAATAACTATGAAATCACCATTACAAGTCATGGCATTATAGTCTTTGACAAAATTGGTAAAAACTCTTCTAATTTGTCTCTAGTCTATAGGTAATAATCCAACATTCTCTATTTATATGACATATAATATTTTGAAAGGACTACTTTGATTGTTTTTGGTATAACCATTTTAGGGTTTAACTACTTTTGTTTTTTCTTGTTAAACTATGTGCTTAACAAGGTTACTCTTTGTTGTGTACAAGATAACAAGATATAAAAGGTATCACATAAACTAAATTATCTACCATTAGCCTATAAAAATACCTACTATAATATCAAAAGACTCATATCTATGATCTTGCCCTTCTATTTATGATATTTCATACCTAGTAACAATTTTATAATTAGACATATTTAGGACTTATTATAACTTTCTATTTCAAACTTTTATCTGATCATTAAGATAAAACTATTTTCTACTTTGTCTAAAGAATATAGGTTCCCTATTACTAAGAGGTTTTGATAGTTTAGTCAGTAGTATATAATCTGTCATAACTACTTATCAAAATATCCTTAGATAGTATATATTTAGAAACATTATAAGATTTCCATTTCACTATTATTTTCCATATGATCCATCTGCATTAGTTAAAAACTATAATTTTTTTAGTTTTTCACCTTATTATAAAACCTCTAATCTCAACTTTTTAATAGTTACAATTTTTTAATGTGTAGTTATGGTTTTATAGGGAGTTACAATTTTACAATGTGTAGTTTTAATTTTACAGGGTGTTGCAATTTTGCATTAATTCAAACTACTAATCCTTTTTGTGCAGGGTCGCTAAAGACAAAGACACCCCATTTATTATTATAACCCTTGTTTTGTAATAGGGGTGACAAAAACATTATATTTCAATCATGTTGCTTGTGTTTATTTGTTTATCATGTGGTTTGACTATATATATTTGTGCTTCCTCACAAAGATAATTAATTGGGAAAATCAAATATACTTACCTATTTATTACCCCCTTTGAGTATAGGATAACAAGTGATGTGGAATTCATCCCCATGCATGGAATTAGTAATTAGGGGTTAGTGACATGGATTTAATCACCATGTACTATACCAAACTTTGTGTTCTAGTGGAGTATACAAATTAGGAGAGCTGTCATTAGGCACTAAAGTGGAATTCCTAATAAAGGGTTCCATGGAGTGAGAGGAATTCAAGATCCAATATGAAAAATGGTTAGAAAAAATCCTATATGGGATTAGGCCCCACTTAGACCTTCACATATATTGGGGACTCCTATAGAAACCCTTTTTCAAACCTAGCATAGGACCTTTTGGCCATAATAGGCATTTCACTATCAAATTTAGGATCCACTCTTAAGAAGTCATTAAGTGTAGATGGGGTTGAGAGGGTTTGGATGATTTCATAATGGGTCACCAACCTATATCCTCCCCTATGAAGCCATTAGATGGTATGAGCATTGGGTTACACACCCTTTTTAGTTTACTAACTTAGGGCTTGTTGTTGCATGTTTTATTTGTATGTTATGTTAAACCAGTGCTATTTATAAATCAAGTCAACCATTCCCTTTTTGTTTGGCACCTTAGATACCCATAGGATTAAAATCATCATAATATCCATCTCACCATCCTAAAAAATCATTTAACATCTTCCATATTCCATTCACTATTTTAACCCCCATCTAATACCCATCTCATATATCCCATTGCCCATATCATCATCCCAAACAAACATCTAATTCTGATAATCATCCTTAGATATTATATTTAGTCTTGGAATGAAACACTAGTGGTTACCCATCATTCCATCTCTTCATTATCATATTTTTAGGTATTATCAACATACATAACCTTGTCAAATACTTTAGTCTAACACCCAAAATTCTTATCAGTTCCTTTTCATACCTAGTACCCATCTAACCAATACTTTTCTAGTGTGAAATGTATTTTATCTTATCATCCTCTTCTCTTCTTGATAGATTATACTCTTACAAGGTTTTATATTTTAGTAATCCTTGGTCATCTTAATCTTCACATCCCTTTATAAAATAACCACATTTCTAAGTCATCTTCTTTTACCACTATTGGATTTGATTTCTAGACCAAATTAGTGTTCAAAAATCTTGGCATCACTCATAACACCTCCATTTTGATCATCCAATATGGTTATCCATACCTATGCCCAATAACTTAGGATGGGACAAACTCCAACTAAGAAAACAATTTATTGGGGAATCTAGGTGATCAAAATCAGGATCATGATGACACACAAAGTGATATACACACTCCTAGAGGAGAAGATGAATGATTTAATCCACTCCATAATGATGATGTTAGGAACCTAATTGAACAACACATCTATGAAAATTGTAACCAGGTTCTAACCTGATCTATTGAAATAGGGGGCACACTACCCTCAAACTTTGACCATAATATTCTACAACACTTAGTTTGTCCCTTCACCCAACCTAATACACCACATCAATAACCATATAACCAAGTAATTAACGAAGAGGAAGTTTTGGACCAAGAACTTGAAGAATAAGAATGACCCACATCTCTCTAAAATAACTGTATTGAGGCTATCAAGAGGAAAACCATCCTAGAGGATCAAATAGATCAACTTACACAACAAATAAATCTTTTACTCCATGCATAAAATCAATGACCATCATCTGCCTATCAAAATATTCATAAATCTAATAAACCCCATAATAGTCATGACCAAAACTCTAATTCCCTTGGGGACCCATCATTTTAACAAGAATGGAAAGTGATGAAAGAGACACTCAAATAAATTAACCCACACTCATAAGTAATGAAATATAAATATTAAATTTTTTACTCTTCTCCATTGGATATGAGCATTCTATAAATACCTTTCCCACCTCACTTAGAGGTACCTAAGTTTGAAAAGTATAGAGGGAAAGGTGATCCCAATGATCATGTACAAGAGTTTTATGTGGCTTGTCATGAAGTTACAAATTATGATGCCTATTTATTGATACTTTTCCCAAAAAGCCTCACTAGACCAGCCCTGTAATGGTTCTTGCATTTTCCAAAAAGGTCTATATATAATTTTGGTGACTTATCTAAACAATTTTTAAGACATTTATTATTAAATATAGAACACAACATCTCCATTATAGACCTATACAACACTAAACAAAGAAGTGGGGAAATCCTGACATCCTTCTTGCAATGTTGGAGAAGCCTAGCAAGCTACCTTCGATGCATAGTACCAGAAAAAGATCTAACCAAAATATTTGTTGATGACCTCAATGTTAAGCTAAAATATTAGTTGAAACTCTAATGTGCCAAAATTTTTGATGAAATTATTGAAAAGGGGATGCAAATCAAAATATCACTTATTAAAAAGGAAACAATTAAATTATATTCCCAAAATGTACATAATCCAAATCAAGATAATTCCTTTTTGGGCAATTCAAAAATATTTAATAAAAATAAGAATGTTATAGGAGATGAGGTTATATATTCCAAACATGTTAAAATGGTGAAAAATAGGAATCCCATAGATCAACAAAATGTCTCTTCTATTCAAGTGCATGTGGTAAACGAAAGTATCAAACTAGAAAAAGATCTATCACCAGCCTTGGAATGCCCATTAAAATGATCCTTGAATAAATGATTACTAATAACATGATTACTCTTCCTAAAATTCAATATTTTGATGATCATCACCCTTGACCTGATTGGTACTATGAGGATGAATTTTGAAAATATCATAGAGTCAAATGTCATGACATAGAGAGGTGTATGCAATTAAAGAATTATATTCAAGACCTCATGATAAAAAGTGATACTGAATTAGAAGGGGAAATTACTCCAAATTAATCTACAAATCAACATTTAAGCATTTATCAAGATCCCCTAGCCAAGCATGGTTAGAGACATGAGAAGTCACTAAGAGACCAAGGTTAGGCTTCCTCTTCCAATCGCACTGACTATCACTCCATTCCATGTCACTACATCAATACCATTAAAATTTGTATCCCTTAAGAACCTACTCCACCATCACCCACCATATTAAAGACCAATTAGGCCACTATTGATTACATGGTCACTACTAAATGTAGTAATATCATAACTCTTGGGGTGCCCCCAAAGGATCCATATACCTCTACATCTCAAAAGGGAAATATATCTAAGAAAGTTTTAGTATATTTTGATAAATATTATGACATAATTCAGTAACTTGAGAAGATACCTACTTAGATCTCATTAATGGATATTCTCAAAACATCCCCTATGCATCGAGAGATACTCAATTAGGTTTTGAATGACCTAAAAGTACCTAGAGATATTGAAACTAATCAATTTCAAGCATTAGTGGGTTATTTGTCTCCTTCCTAGAAAAACACATTTAGTGCCCAAGACATGCCTCTAGTTGGCCCCCATCATAACTACCCATTATTCATAAAAGTCTCCATATCCAATCACCACATTCATTAGGTACTCATAGATGGAGGGTATATATTAAATTTATGTATTTAGATTTATTAAATAAATTAGGACATTTCAAATCTTCTTTAGGGCCTAATTTTATTATGATAAAAACATATGATGACAATGAATGGTCATCTATAGGCACCATCTATCTTTCCATTACTATGGGACACATGGTACACCAAACTCTACTTCACATTGTGGATGTGGATATACCCTATAATATACTATTAGGTCACCCATGGATTCATGAGATGAAAGTAGTCCCATCCACCCTTCATCAATATCTAAAATTTCTACACTCAGCCATGGAAGTTGCCATTCCATGAGAAATGGAACATTTTCATAGTTTCTAAATGTGTCAATCCTCATCCTCCTATTACTATCAAATCACTAATGTGTCCACTTTATTGAGACCAACATACCCCCATTTTTTGAAAATTGGGACCCTTAAGAAAACCTAGAGATTAGACATGAAAATTTAGCATGTTAAGGTCATTTGTATAATTCAAAGATCATCCACTTTATCAAAAATAAGCTTACTTGGTTATGCTTTGCTTTAATTTTGACTAACAGTGATAATAAATGGTCCTCATGAATTTTTAGTTGTAGGTTCCATAGTGTTTTCCCTTAGGAAATTCATGTTTCAAAACCTTGGCAAAACCCTTAATTTAAATTTGAATATTGGCGGGAGCTAAATTGGTGGAAATTTTTAAAACTTACTTTAGACTTAAGCATACATTTCATATCTTAAGTTTAGTCATATTTTTTAACATGACTAAAACTCAACCTAAAATTTCTTGGTCCCCTTTGATATTTCCCCCTTTAAAGTTCCTTATGTGCCTAACTAATATTCATTCTATAGGTTCCTTTTAATATTTCTTAGTTTAGCCTAAGGTTTTAACCCTAAGGCCCCATTGTATGTATTGATACTAATGGGACCTTAGTCTTAACACCTTAACTTAAATTCTAGTTTCCTGAGTCCACTTTTATGTTAGCTCAGTCACTTGATTTATACTTTATCCTAAGGTTTTAATCCTAAGGCCCTAATGTGTTTATTAATACAATTAGGACCTTAGTATTAACACATTATCCTAAGTCTTTTATATCATCATGATCCTAACTTAACTTCCTTGCATCTTGTAGGATCTAAATACCCTCACTTTATCATGACATTGGATCCAATGGAGTAAAAAAAACCCAAGATATGACTTAAAAAGCATACACCTTAGATGATCTGATAGTCCACGCTTCCTCATGGCCTTTTGATCAGATGGCACAAGGAAATATTGACATAATCTTGCACACAACCCCTTAAACAAATCACATTAAAGTTCTTAGATTATGATCAATGCTTCTCACTTGCTCATAAAGACTTGATCGGATAGAGTGAGGCATAGTTTAAAATTTAAAGGGATACAAAAATCTTGAAGGATCGACACATGACACCCTTACGTTTGATAATCAAAGGTAAATGGGTCTCACCTGACAAAGTAACTAATCATGAAAAATCTCTCAAATCATGATCTTATGATTGCCACTTCATCATGGATTTTAATCTAATGAAGTGAACCAAGCCCAAGATCCTAAGAAGCCCCACAAAGGTGCCAAGTGATGTTCTCACATTGGGTCAATAGAATTTTATGAGCTTAAAATTAACATTCATGTGACCATCATTTGACATCCATGAGGATGTATTTGACATCTACATGATCGTAAAATTGAAGCCCATCAAATTAAAAGCTTCACTAGCTTAAAATTGATGTTTGTGAGACCATCATTCGATGCTCATGAGGATGTATTTGACATTCATGAGACCATCAATTCAAGCTAATGAGTTAATCTACTCAGAATCATAATACACTTCAAAATATTGTTGGAAGGCTCAGAATTTGCTTTACAAGCTAAAGGAAATCCTCAGAGGAGCGTAAACACTAGAAATATTCAATCTATAAAATGTGGAAATAGTCTTATGGTCTAAATATATGCAAAATAAAACTTAGTCTAAATCTATGATTTAAGGTTCCTATGTCATTTTGTTTAAATATCATGAACCTTAAACTATAGACTTATTCTAAGTCTTAATTTAAAAGGGGATATTTGTTACGTAGGATTTAGGCCAAGTTATTTCTAGCTAATGGTTTTAATGTGTCTTGTCAATACAATGAAATCTGATTTATTAGACCATTATATCATGTTGATCCCTTTGAGCATATTTCATAAAGCCTTAGAATAAATATTTTAGACCACTGCATACATTGTGTTTATTAAACACAACATAAATTTAGCTTAGAACATTTAACCTTAGCCCCCCTTCATATGATTTGGAAAAACTTAGAGATAAATCCCTTAACCTAAGGTTTGCATCATGCTTAATAAACACATGACAAACTTTAGCGTAAGGGACTTAATCTTAAGTCGCACTTTTAATAATGTACTAACTTAAAGTCTGTGCATCTTAGTAGATCAATGGTTCATGCTTTGCCAATGGAGGATGACCCAATGGCATGAAGCTGATCAAAACTTTTTAAAGGCTCATGAGCTCACCACATGGATAATGCTCATTCAAAAAATTATTGACATAAGATTCAAAGCATGGGGAAGTCATGTAAAGATTCCAAGTGTTACAACCATGGGGCTTGGAATAAAAAGGAACCAATCATAGGCAAGGGCTTATATTATAATCAACAACTTGTGATAATTCATGATTCTAATTTGATGATGAGAAATAAAATAAGGTATTTTAAATACCAATGGTTAGTGCTTAAATACATTTTTGAAAAATGCCATAAAAGGTCTAAACCAATGTTGCATAGGCACCACACAAGTAGAAAAGGACAAAACAAAAGATCTTATGGGCTTGAAAATGTGAAGGTATAAAGGCAAAGGTCCAAATCAAGTCCAAGGCATGTATAAGCTAGAGCCTAGATATATCCTACCATTAAATCTCAAAAACCCTAATGCCTACATAAACGTGATTCAATTGAATTAATTTGGTTATAAATTAATCCAAGAAGAGCTTGATTATGTTTTAAAGCATAAAAGAGCTTTCACAGAGACCAATTTGTAAATTAGTGTGAACAATTTATAGAAATAGAGACCATGGTAGCTTATAGACATAAATTTAAGGAGGAGACCAAGCTCTACTTGTTGATAGATAATAAGGGATGGATCTTCAAGGACACTAAATTATATGTTGTAGTGTTGAATGTCTTAGGTATTAGGAATTAGTCTAATCTATTCTTAACCATCAAGGACCTAAAGCCCATTATAAAGGAGGAGTAGAGGATTTTTATGGTGAATAGGAGACAATATGACTTGGTTTCTATCAAGATAGTTGACCTTCACCATGCTACTGCAAAACTTGAGGTACTACACTATATAGATGTCCTTGCCCCCATATTTTTTAATTGTAGGGTAGATAATGAATGGATCATTAGAGAGGAAAATTCCAAAAAGATAAATTGTATTTCTCTTATATATTTTAAGAAATATTATAAACTAATAATTCTCCATGTGGACCTATCAAATATTAAGGAGTAAACTAGTAGTCATGCCCTGGACTCTATCCTTAGACCTTGGCTACACCAAGGACCCCATGTCTTTAGGGAATTTGAGGGCAAAATCCTAATATTCCAATTAAAGGAGGGCATCATAGTTATAATAAATCTATTAAACTAATCTTTTGGAGCCCCCTCAACCACTTATATGAATAATAACTAGGTTCCCTATGTGTATTTCATGATGGAACAAAATATCATCCCTCAAATTAGAGATTTGATTAGTGTCTTCTTGGCCAAACAATTCACTACCATTAAAAGTAATATATATATATATATATATATATATATATATATATATATATATATATATATATATATATATATATATATATATATATATAAGAAATTTTATATGATGTCATACCTATTGGATGTCCTACCTGCCTCTATCAACTTCCCTGGTATTAAAAAATAGTCTCTTGAGGGAAAACCTACCATTTCCCACCATTAGTCCAAGTTGAATATCTTTAAGTACATGAACCATATATAATTTATTTGTGACTATGTCTACCCAACCATAGTGGAAATTATCACAGGTGTTCCCATTCCTAGGGTCTACCCACTAATCAAGAATTATTTTGAAATGATGGGTGATATCTGGTACTACCCTAACTACAGAGTCATTAGGATTGAGGGGATTATGTCCCAATGTTATATATTGTTAGTATATATTCCAAGTAAGATTATCAAATAATAAATTGCCTCCTAAAACATCAATGGCATTGATTATATTTGCAAATAAAAGAGGAAGGGTCTTCTCCACCCATTCCCTCTGACTATTGGAATAACTATACTTCAGGATTGGAAATAAGTTGATACCATAGCTAATCACAGGGATTCATTTAGACTTCAACTTGATGAACTCAAGATGTGGGATCCTAAGAACATAGTGACTAGTCATTTGAAGGATAAAAATCTCCCTAATATTGACTATGTACATCAACTCAGTGTTTATGACACCATTTATAGTAAGGCAAAGAATTATGAAGAGCTGTTGACTAAGATTCAAGGCCAAAACATCAAACTTGAGCACACATTGAAAAAATATGACAAGATATCTATAGAGGCATGGAATATACATCCTTTACAATATCACTTAGTATCTGGACCATTTGGGATAGCCTAAGAATAACCCCAAGTAAAATAACTACAACTGTAGTGTTAGGGATATATTATGTAAGGCCAAGATGAACAAGGTTGTAGTAAGGAGAAAGTGGGAGAAGTGAAATCGGAAGAGATACCTAGAGAAGGACCCTCATATTCAACACTACCCTAAAGACCACCTTCCCCAATTTAATATTTGGATATGATTGCCTTATATCCATAAGAGACACTTGAAGGTTCCCTCAAGGAACTGGTTGAAGCATATGACATAAATAGGGAAGAATAACTATTTAAAGAGACTTAAATCCAAGAAGGGGAGTCTAAAGAGGATAAAAATAAAGAACTTTCTCTTGGTATGGTCCTATTGGCTCCTAAGGAGAAGAGAAAATCAAAAAGGCACTGGTCCTTATTAGGCACAAAATACCTAGGCTGACTCTCACACACCTAATTAGTGAGGTCAACCTATTTAGTGATGAATTTCCCATCCATGGGCTAGTTATCTTGGATTGGTTCATTTATGGAAAATTTTAGAAGATCCCTTCTCTTTCCCATTCATGGTCCATGACCAAAGTTGCCATTGATGATGTGCATGATGACATGAAACCATGGATTAGGGATGTGGTGAAAGAGCAATAAGAAAGGAGGATTGTGGTCTCTCCAAGATTTGAAAGCAAGAGAATGGATGCCCTAAGAATATCAAGTAACATAGGTGTAGAGGTATTTAAACCTCTAAAATTTATAGAGTCATCTACCACCATGAAATTTAATCCAAAGATATCTGGAATGGAGAGAGTTACCACAAAGACAACCATGGTAAGAGAAGAGGAATTCACCTTCCAAAAGGTGTAGCCCTTTGTAGGATTAACCCCAATTAAATGGAAACAAATGGGTGAAGCTACCATTCATGAAGAAGATGTTGAAAGCTTAATTGAGTCTCAATCAACACATGAAAAAGTAGGGATTAGAGGAATCAAGTAGAGGACTATAATTTAAAAAATAAAAAAGAAAACCTAGAAACATAGGCAATTCTATCAGTACTTGAGGTAATGACCAAAATGCTAGATGAGTCATTCTATGGCATGTTTGAAGCACTCAAAATAATAAAGCTGAGGTAGAGTGCATTAACATAGTTGAGTACATTATCCAAGGTTTTGGCCACCTAATGGCAAGCCTCAGAGGATAAGATAGTCAAACTTCTCAACATCCAAGCAAGGAAATATATCCCAAGCTTTAAAACCATCAATTTAGGACACTTGAGCATAATTCTAGGAATTGTGGTTAACAAGGTTCAAAGTTTGAGTACATGGCATAATAATGTGTAAATTCTCCTAGAAGATGATAAGGAGCTAATTTCAAGGATTGAATAGCTTCTTGGGACTATGCTTGCATATCCTGCACACCCCATTACCCTTGGAATCATAAGTGATGAGGAATTTAAACATAGGGCTACTTTGGTAACTCAAGAAATCAAAGGAAAGAACAAAAGAAAATCTAGGGCTGATAATAGTAGGATCTTAGACATGATATTCAATGCTAGAGAGAGGATAAATGAAGGTAATATCATCAAAGAAGCCACGGCCAAAAATGATAGAGAACTTGAGGACTTGGTAGATCAAGAGGAGGAACATATCTTAAGTCTATTGTGGATCTAAAGCTAGTTGATGAGTAACATATTAAAGCCACGAGCATCCTCTAATAACAACAAGTAGAGGCCCCACTAGAAAATTAGACAATATTATATTTTATAGCTTTTGAAATAGAATATTCCATTTTAAAGGCATATGCTAGTTTGTTAGCATATTGCCCCTAGGTCAGTCTAATTATAGAAAGCAAGTGTATTCTAGAACCATCTTAGGAAGGATAACTATCCTTATCTTTTGTACACATGTATATTGTAACTGACTGGTATACTACCTAATATTTCTATAAAGACATGTATTACCATTTTTAAAAGAGATATAATTTTGAGCAAATTTTGTACACTTGAAGCAATTAATATAATCAAGAAATTCTAAAAAAATTATCTACATTTGATATGTCAATTGCTAATATATATTTCCTCTCAATTACTAGTTTTATGTCTTGAATTTAAATAATTTCTTTGAATTTTGGGTTGCATTTTCTATTCACAAGGTTTCTAATTTGTCCATATGCTTGATTAGTTAGAGGATCTTAGGTTCTGCTTCATTTTATTTTATTTTATATTCAGATGTGCAAATGTTATTTGATTATAGTAAGCAAATCCTTAAAATAGACCTAGTTCTTACTTGTGACACTTTACATTATCCTTTGAAGTTTGCCTGATATATAGTGGAATTTGAGATAAGGATATTTTACATTGTATATTAGTTTGAATGTATACTCAGTTGCAATTGATGCTTTGTCATGACATTTAAGACTAAAATTGGTAATCACTTGCTCTATTTTTTGACTTTTCCTTCTCTTTGCTCCTTTTTACATCAAACCACTCTAGTTTAATTATCACTATAAATATCCACTTAAACTAGTTTATTGCTTAAATCTAGACCATAATTCACTAAGTGTTAATATAGATTTTCTACAATTCACAAAGAATGGACCATGATGACTCCCAACCATCACTCATTATAAATTTGTGGGACACTAATGCATATCTCTACCACTATTTCACCATAGGTAACATCAAGTTACCATAACCTTCTACTCATGCATTAAATTCTTAGAATTCTAAAATGTGAAGTGTTATTTGATTACTAAGGAACCCTATGGTACACTTAGAGGCATCAACAAGGCATTCCCTGCTGGTGCTAGTAGGAGGGCCAAAATTTTGTGAATTCTTTAAATCTTTGTTGATATTAGTGTGTGTTGGTATAAGATCAGTGTATATTTGTGTTTTTGAGTGAATTATTTACTTAGAAGTGTAAATAACATTGATATTTGTTTTTTTTGACACATATTTGTGATTCCTTAGGCAAAGAATGAAGTTTTTTGAGATTTGACACCTATTTTTAGTCAATATAGCTTAAAACTTTGAAAATCTATAGTATCTAAGGTTAAGATGGATTATTTTGATCAAAGGTTGGCATATCTTTCATAGATCTAAGTTATTTTAGGCTTATACTTATAAAGATACATCATATTCACGTAATTGAATGCATCTTTGAGCTAATTCAATCAAAGGTTAATGTCCTTTGTAGTTTTTCATATAACCTTTACAAAATAAGCTCAATGTGTGGGTCCAATTTTTATTCTTTATAAAAGTTAACTTGATACATCATATTTTAGGTAGGATTTTCATGTTTCAATATGGAATTTCCTAAGATTAGAATAAGGTCACACTCAAAAACTAGGGAACCTTTGCTTGAGATTGAGGTTCACAAAAAAGTAAGATGTGACAAAGGTAGACACAAGAGATCTATATCTTTGCTAAATTCACCTCTTCAAGGTACCTATCCCTTCAATATTCATCTAGGTATGGCATGGCTAGGAGAATCTTCAATTAATGTACCAAGTGTGGTACATGATCTCCCATGCAACCTTGAAAAGTTTTACTTACATTTAGTTCAACTAGTATTACAACTACTGAAGAACACATTAAGTATTTTAAAGCTAACTTAAGGTTAATAAATGTTGTGCATGAAGATGTAGCTTGTAATTTATTCCCCTTTACCTTTAAGGATGCTTCTTATGAATGGTTTTTGAACTTGCCTAAAAATTACTCACCAGTTGGGATGGTTTCACTAATGTTTTTATAGATCAATTCAGTAATATTATCAGTCCTTATGTTATTGATCATCAATTGACCACCATTAGAAGGGATGTCAGTGAACATATCAAGTCCTTTAATGCTATATTTTATAAAATGTATAGTAAGACCATAGAACCCCATAAGCCTAATGATGTCTTGGATTTATAAATCTTCAAAGATGTAGTGGATCCCATGACCTTTGTATTTTTTAAGAGATCTATGCTAGCTATAACTTCATTAGGTAGAGCCTATTATGAGGCAATCACCATCAATGATCTGATACAACCCCAAGGAAAAATGGTATATCCTATGTCAAATGTCAGCCCGCATATTCCTATGATTAACTTATTCCCCAACAACAACCAGAATGTCCCAACATTAAACCAACTCCCAAACTTCAATCAGTTGCCATTGAGTCATGTTGCTCCCAATCATATCTTAGGGTTCCTAAATCATTCTGATAATGTATTTAATCCAAATTATAAAATTGATTTGGTACCAACTAAAGGTGCTAACAATAACTAGGTATATAATTATAAAACTCCTAAAAATGAGAATGAATCTATCTTAAAAATGGTACAAAATTTGATCTCTGATTTTCTTCAATTGCAAAAGCAAGTTGGAAATACTACTGAAAGTTTAGGTAGAAACTTCTCATTTCAAAGGTATAATAGGCCAAATAATAGATTTTATAATGATAGTTTTCATAATAATAGGCATAATGAGCCATCTTCTAAAAAGAAGATCATAATCATTAACCTCATTGATATTGCATTACCTAATTATTATAGGGTACATTACACAACCAAGCATGGAGAAATTGACTGCATTGAGTTTTGCAAAGCCTTTGGGGATTTCCAAGAAGAGTTGGATATATTTGAAGTGGTCCCTAATAAGGAAAGTAGTTCAGGTGCTTCTAGATCTAAATAATCTGACCAAGCCCTCATAGTTGATACTTTTGATTTCCCCTTTCAAGAGGAAAATGATCCTGATGAGATCCTTAATGAGATCCAAGATTTTTAATAGTTATTAAATAAGACCTATCCCTTGTGGAATAAGGAGTAGAAGTAGCATTTGACTACCTAAATGACTCCAAATAATTTTGTAACTCTTCCTAACACCTCTTCAAACAATAATCTTGAACCACCTAAAGGGATTAACTCTAAACCTAATGTTGATATTCGTAGTCCTAATAAAACTAGATGTAACATAGTTGAGGAGATGAAGAAGATAAAGGATAATTTTAAAATACATGAACTTACACAAATTATAGAGACAAGGGACCTCCTACTAGAATCTCTATCAAATAAGTCCAATAATCCATCCAAGGTTGATCATGCCAATGTGATTGTACACAAATCTAAAGCTGAATCTCCCCTGTTATTTCACACTATTAGGATGTTTGGTAAGAACTTACATAATTAATTAATAGATTCTAGTTCTTATACCAACATCATGCCTATAGGTATATGCAAACAACTTGGCATGAATCCTATTAAGTCTTATAGGCTTGTCACTAAATTAGATAAATCTAGAGTTAGGGTAATGAGGGAACTTTTAAATTTTCATATGTAGTTAGCTTCTAAGTCTAGGGTGCAACAATTTATTGATATTCAAGTTGTTGATATACCTAATGTTTATGAAATATTATTGATTAGGGAATAAATCAAGGCTATGAATGGTTACATGTCCACATATTTCTCACATCTATGAATACCTTAGAAGGGAGTTCCTAATCAAATTAAGGTTGAAAGAGAGCCAAGGATGAAACACATGATAACTGAATATAATGTGGTAAATGAGAGGGTCAACATAATTGAATCAAACTTAGGGGTGTTCAACCTAGAGACTGATAAGGTATGTGATCCCAAGAGTGCTCATGTTGTTCTAAGACTATGGAAATTTAATTTTGATGGTGCTAGGTGTAATATTGGATTAGGTGTTGGTGTTCTTTTAACTGACCCTATTAATATAAATTACCATGATTCTTATAGGTGTTAATTCCATTATACTAAAAATCTTAATAAATATGAAGCCCTTATCTTAGGCTTGTAATTATCTATAAATAATAAGGTCAAAGAACTACTAGTTTATGCAGATTCAAAACTAGTGGTTAACCAAGTAAGAAGCAAGTACCAATGCAAGCTCTCATATCTTAAAAGGTATAAGTTCAGGGTTTGGGATTTGATTCAGTCCTTTGATGATTTTAAAATCACCTCCATCCCAATAGAGTAAAACCAAGCTACTGATGAGTTGGCATCTACTGTAGCCAACGTCATGCCCAACCAAGATTCCCCTAATTTTAGCATTAAGCTGATCCCTTGTCCTTTAGTGCTTGATAATGTTAACCATGTTCAAGTTTTCAATGATGATAAGTATAAATTAGATTTCATGACCAAATTTTGAGCATTTTATGCTCATATTATTTATGAGACTCGTGAAAATACATCTAAGGAGGACAAGTTTGATGGTTATGTCATTTAGTTGAATGACAAAAAAATCCCCAAGGGGATGATTTCCTTAGAAAGATTGTTTGATTAGGACAAACTAGCTAAAGTTTCTAAGGTTCCCAAGGTAAGTGGGAAAGATTATAATGCTATTTATCTTAGACTCCAAGATCAACCCTAGCTAGTAAATGTTGGAAAAATGTTTACCAATATTGAGAATAGAAAGGCCAAAGAACTCCTCACCCAATATTGAGAATAGAAAGGCCAAATAACTCCTCACCCAATACAGGGATGTCATAGCATATTCATATGATGACTTAAATATCTTTGATCCAAGAGTCATTACACATACTATAGCCCTTAAAGAGAAATATAAACCATCTAGGTATAAGTAGAGGATTGTAAATCCCATCTTAGAGCCAATGATATCAAAGAGGTTAAAAGATTACTAGATGCTAGGATAGTCTTCCCCATCAGACCTTTTACTTGGGTGGCTAACTTGGTGCCAGTTAGAAATAAGAATGGTGAGATTAGACTTTATATTGAATTCAAGAATTTAAATAAATCATATAACAAGGAAAAATATACTCTTCCTTCTTTAGACCAAGTAATACATGTTGTTTCAGGTTCAATTATGATGTCTTTTCTTGATGGATTTTCAAGTTATAACCAAGTGTTGGTTGAAAAAGAAGACAAGATGAAAATAGCTTTCACCACAAAGTGGGGAACATTTGTTGACAAGAGGATGCCCTTTAGGATAATAAATGTAGGAGATACTTTTCAAAGGGATATGGACCATGCCTTCCAAGGCCTAATAGGTAAGTGTATTATTATATATAATGATGATATAATAGTTTTTTCTAAAAATAGGGAAGATCACTTCTTGCACTTATAACAAGTCATTGAGAGATGTATAAGGTATGGGATCTCCTTAAACCCTAAGAAGAGTATATTTTATGTTAAAATAGTAAAATTATTAGGTCATGTTATAACCAAATATGGGATCTCTATAGATCCTAAAAGAGTGTAGGCCATATCTAGAATAGAACCTCCAAACAGTAAAAAAGAGCTAAAGTCATTCTTCGGTAAGATAAATTTTTTAAGAAAGGTTTTTTTGGCTTTGAAAAGATTATCAAGCCATTGAATGACATGATGAATAAGGTTTCTAAAGTCATATGGAATGAAAAATCTAGAAAGGCATTCAATGATATCAAAGAAACTATTAGCTAGGCTCTAGTCCTCATAAGTCTTGACTTCTCAAAGGAATTCTACCTCTATTCTTTTGCATCTGACCACACTATGGATGTAGTTTTAACTTAAAGTATTGATGTGTGTGATCACCCAATAGCTTTTATGAGCACTAATTTTAAGAATGTTGAGTTAAACTATTCATTGATTGATAAGTAGGCATATACATTAGTTAAGGCAGTTAAGGAATTTAGGCATTACATCCTTAGAAATAAGGTGCATGCTATCTTACCTGAACCTACCACAAAGCTTATGTTAAGTTAGAATTAATTAGGAGAATTTAAAGGTAAGTGGATGTTATTTTTTTAGGAATATGAATTAGAGATGAAAACAACAAAATTGGTAAGATGTCAAGGTTTGATCCAGATGATTACTAATACTAACCCTGGGCTAAGTATTATGTAAGTGAATCAACATAAATTTCAAGATAGTGATTGGTATGATTCAATCATACATTTGATATTTAATGTTATTTGTCCTATAGGATTATCCAAGGAGCAAAAAAGGGCCCTTAGGATGAAGGTATCCCATTATTTGATCAAGGATGGGGTCTTGTATAGAATAAAATTTGAAGGGATTTATTTGAAATGCATCTCGTAAGAAGAAGCCACCTGAATCATGAGCACCTTACATGAAAAGCTAGGGAGTGGAAATCCATCTAGGAGGACCATATCTCACAAAATTATTAGAGCTAGCTATTATTGGCCAACTATTTTTAAGGATGCTCACAAGCATGTGAGGGAATGTCACTCATGTCAGGTTTTTAGCACCAAGGAGCCAAAGACAATAATGCCTCTATAACCAGTCATGGCTGATAAACCCTTTACTCAATGGGGGTTATAATTTATTATTGTTTTTAACCCTAATTCATATAAAGGTCACAAATATATCCTAACTACCATAGACTATTGTATAAGGTGGACTAAATCCATTACCACTAAACAATGTAGGACTAAAGAGGTGATCAAAGTCTTGGAGGAAAACATCTATAATAGGTTTAGAACTCTAGTCTCTTTAGTGTGTGATAATAGATCAACATTCATATCTATAAATATGACTGAATGGGCTTATGATAATAGCATCACTCTCAAGTTTGCATCTAACCACTATCCCCAAGGAAATGGAGTCTCTGAGTCTACAAACAAGAACCTAATGAAGTCAATCAAAAAGTTTACTTTAGATAAGCCTATGAATTGGAATAAGATCATTAAGTTTGCACTATGGGATGATAGGATAATAATTAATTAATCCTTAAGAGCTTCACCATTTCTATTAGTGTATAGAAAATAACCTATCTTTCTTATCACTCTTAAGTTGTCCACATACAAATTTATGTAGGAATACATGAAAGAGAGCCAAGAACTTGCCAACTCAAGATTGTTAGACATAATTCATATAGAAGATGCAAGGGAGAAGGCATTTTATGATTTTATTAGGCATCAAACCATAGTCAAGAGATGATTTGACAAAAGATCAAAGATTAATGTATTTAGATAGGGAGACCTAGTTTTCCTTTGGGACAAAGCATCTGAGCCCAATGATAAACATGGAAAATTCACACCCTTATGGATTGAACTATACCAGATTATGGAAACATTAGGAAACAACACCTTCAAGCTCAAAGATATCCAGGGAGTAGAGTTCACACTACCCACCAATGGATAGTACCTCAAGCACTACTTCTATGCTTCCCCTCCCGAGGTCTTCATGGAGTGAACTGTAAGATGGTTAGATTTAGAGTAGGTAGGCTAGCTAGTTTCTTTTTAGTTCTTTCCTTCCTATCCCTTATTTATACATAATCATGTATATATTTGTTTTCTTTCCTTTTCTTATTTCTTTCTCACCTTTTTTTGTGTGTTTATTTCTTATTGCCTTGCTCCTTTGGTTTCAATAAGTCCTTTTGGATAATATTGAACTTAAATTTATGAAATTTGCTTGAAAATTCCAAAAATTTAGAAATGAAGGTGTGTACCCCATGTAGATAATGACCATGGTCCTAAAATTTAAGCATAATGTTGCAATCTATAAAAATTGGTAAAGACCAATAAAATAAGTTAATTAATTTAAAATTACTTGACCATTGTCTTAAACCCAAATTGGTTTTAATAAGAGTTTCACTTGTAGGGTGAAAAATTGAATTATCATGGTATACCCAAACTAGCACTTAATAAACATCCTTAATTATGATAAGGGTTTCATCCATAGGTGATTTTCCAAAAATCAAACACTTGGCCAAATCTTAAAACCTAGCTATTCTGGTTCTCAACTTTGCTGAAAGCATATAAGTCTAGATAAAATGAAAAAAAAGGAAAGATACAATGCAAAATCAAAAGATTTTAGGTCTAGGTGATTCTAGTAATCTCCACTAGGGATATGGATGCCTAGATGGTAGTGGAACAAGGCCTTGAGTGGAACCAAAGGTATCTCTATCAGGGCCATGGATTCTTGGCTGGTAGTAGAGCAATGCCCAAGCCTTACCTAAGATAAAAGCATGGTTCCTAATGAACATATTAACATGATATAATTCAAGTATTAGTGATCAATGATAATAAACCTGGGATTTGTTTCTTGAAGCCCATGAAAAATAATAAGTGGAATCAAAGCACACACATAGTATGGCTATGTCATGGTGTTTGACCTTGTCTATAAATGCAAGGTTTGTTTCAACCATAATATGATTTGGATGATAATCTTGATCAAGTGGAATGGATGACCTAATTATTTTTATAATTCAAAGTCTCTAGCTTCTAAAATATTGCTATGTTTCCCCTTGAGTCACCATTTATTGGGACTAACATACCCCCATTTTTAAAAACTAGACCCAAGAAATCTTGGAGATTAAACATGAAAATTTATCATGTGAAGGTCATTTGTAGAATTTGAATATCATCCAATTTATTAAAAAAAAGCTTATTGGTTATGTTTTTCTTTTTGACTAAAATTTATAATAAATGGTCCTCATGGATTTTTAGTTGTAGGTTCCATGGTGTTTTCCCTTGGAAAATTCATGTTTCAAAAGCCTGGTAAAACCCCCAGTTTAAATTTGAATATTGGCGGGAGATAAATTGGTGGGAACGTTTTAAAACTTACTTTGGACTTAAGCATAAATTTCATATCTTAAGCTTAGTCATGTTTTTAAGATGACTAAAACCTAGCATAAAAATGCTTGGTCCCCTTTGATATTTCCCCCTTTAAAGTTACTTATGTGCCTAACTAATATTCATTATGTAGGGTCCTTTTAATATTTCCTAGTTTAGCCTAAGGTTTTAAACCTAAGGCCCCATTGTATTTATTAGTAATAATGAGACCTTAGTCTTAATATCTTAACTTAAATTCTGGTTCTTTGAGTCCACTTTTATGTTAGCGTTATCCCTTGATTTATACCTTATCCCAAGGTTTTAATCTTAAGGCCCCAATGTGTCTATTAATACAATTGGGACCTTAGTCTTAACATGTTAGCCTAAGTCTTTTATATCATCATGATCTTAAATTAAATTCCTTGCATCTTGTATGGTCCAATGACCCTCACTTTATCATGGCATTTGATTCAATAGAGTGAGAAAACCCTGAACATTGACTTAAACATCATGCACCTTAGATGATATGATGATTTGATTTTCCTTACGACCTTTTAATCAGATGGCATGAGGAAAGACCAATATAATCCTATACACAACCCCTTAGACCAATCATATTCAATCTCTCAAATTATGATCAATGGTTCTCACTTTCTTGTGAAGACTTGATTGAATGAAATGAGGCATAGTTGAAAAGTCAAAGGGATATAGAAAGCTTGAAGGATTAACATGTGACACCTTTACATTACATTAAAAAAGGCAAATGGGTCCTAATTGGCAAAGAAACCAATCATGATCAAGCTCTCGAATCATAATCTTATGATTGTCACTTTGTCATATATTTTAATTTGACAGAGTGAACCACGCCCAAGATCTTGAGAAGCCCTATGAAGGTGCCAAGTGTCATTCTTGCATTGGTCAAAAGAATTTGATGAGATTAAAATTGATGTTTGTGTGACTATCATTTGACATCTATAAGGATGTATTTGACATCTGCATGATCATCAACTTTAATCCCATCAAATTAAAATCTTCACTAGCTTAAAATTAACCTTTGAAAGACTATCATTTGATGCTCATAAGGATGTATTTGACGGTTTGTGAGATTGTCAAATTTAAGTTAATGAGTTATTCTACTCAGTATTTGAATACACTTAAAAATATTGTTTGAAGGCTCAAAATTTTCTTTACAAGCTAAATGAAATCCTCAAAGGAGGCTCAAACACTGGAAATATTTGATCTGTAAAATGTAGAAATGGTCTTATGGTCTAAATATATGTAAAATAAAACATAGTCTAAATATATGATTTAAGGTCCCCATGGAATTTTGTTTAAATGTCATGAACCTTAAGCTATAGACTTATACTACGTCTTATTTTAAAAGGAGATATTTGTTAATTAGGACTTAGTCCAAGTTATTTCTAGCTAAGGGTTTTAATGTGTTTTGTTAATACAATGAAATCCTATTTGTTAGACCATTATATCATGCTGATCCCTTTGAGCATATATCATAAAGCCTTGGCATAAATATTTTAGACTAATGCATACATTATGTTTATTAAACACAACGTAAACAATGGCTTAGAATATTTAACCTTGGCCTTGTTTATATGATTAAAAAAAAACTTAGACATAAATCCCTTAACCTAAGGTTATATTGTGCTTAATAAACATGTAACAAAACTTAAACTAAGGGACTTAAGCCTAAGTCCCACTTTTAATAATGTACTAACGTAAAGTTTAGGCATATCTGTAGATCAATAGTTCACACTTTGTCATTGGAGGATGATCCAATGATGCAAGGCTCCTAAGGAATTTTCAACAAGGCCTCAAGATCCCATGAAATTGATGCATGGTATAAGTGCATTTGAAGCAAAGCTAACATATGATCTGATGGTTTACACTTTGTTGTTAGAGGATGATCCAATGGTATGAAGGCACTCATGAATTTTAAAAGGCCCATGAGCTATCTATGTGGCCAATACTCATTCAAAAAATTACTGATATAAGATATAAATGATGGGGAAGGCACACAAAGATGCCAAATATCATAACCATAGGGCTTGAAATAGAAAGGATCCAATCACAGGCAAGGGACTAGATTACAATCAGTGGATCATGCTAATCTAGAATTCTAATATGATGGTGCAAAATAAAAGAAGGTATTTTAAATACCAATAGCTAGTGCTCAAAGGAATTTATGAAAAATGCCTTGAAAGTTCCAGACCAATGCCACATAGGTGCCATCAAGTGAAAAAGGACAAAACAAAAGATCTTGTGAGATCAAAAATGTGAAGGTATAAAGGCAAAGGTCCAAATCAAATCCAAGGCACGTATAAGTTAGAACCTAGATATATCTTACAATTAAAGCTCAAAAACCCTAAACCCTAAATAAAAGTGACTTAATTGAATTCATTTGGTCACAATTTGATCCAAAAAGAGCCTGATTGTGTTTTTAAGTACAAAAGAGATTCCATAGAGACCAATTTGCAAACTAGTGTGAAAAATTTATAGAAACAAATACAATGGTAGCTCATAGACAATAATTAAAGGAGGAGGTTGAGCTTTACTTGTCAATAGACAATGAGAGATGGATCTTCAAGGACACCAAATTAGATGTTATGGCCTTCAATGTCTTAGGCATTAGAAATTGGTCTAAGCTATTCTTCACCATCGAGGAAATAAATCCCATTACACAAGAGGAACAAAGGATTGATATGGTGAGTAGGAGACACTATGACTTGGTTTCTATCTAGATGGCTAGCCTTCACCATGCTACTACAAAACTTGAGGTACTATACTATATAGATGTCCTTGCCCCCATTTTTATTAATTTTAAGGTAGATAATGAATGGATTATTAGGGAGTGAAATTCCAATAAGATAGCCTATATTTCTCCTATAGATTTTGAGAAATATTATAAACTACCAATTCCATATGTGAACCTTTTAAAGATTAAGGAGTGGACCAGTAGTCATGACTTGGACTCTATCCTTAGACCCTAATAGCACTAAGGACCCCATATCTTTAGGGACTTTGAGGGAAAAATCCCAATAGTCTAATTTAGGGAGGGCATCAGAGTTATAATGACTCTACTAAATTTAGCTTTTGGTGCCCCCTCAACCACCTATGTGAATAAAATTTAGGTTCCCTATGTGTATTTTATGGTGGAACAAAATCTCACCCCTCCAATTGGAGATTTGATTAGTGTCTTCTTGGCCAAGCAATTCACTACCATTAAAAGGAAGACATCTAAGAAATTTTATATGATGTCATACCTATTATATTCCCTAATTTCCTCTATCAAATTCCCTAGTATTATAAATTGGTCTACTGAGGTAAAAACTACCATTTCCCACCATTACTCCAAGTTACCTATATTTAAGTATAGGAACCATATAAAATTTATTTATGATTGTGTCTACCCAGCCATAATGGAGGCTATCATAGGTGTTCCCATGTTTAGGGTCCACCCACTAATCAAGAAGTATGTTGAAATGATGGGTGACATCTAGTACTACCCTAACTACATAGAGATTAGGATTGAGGGAATTATGTCCCAGCCTTACAAATTGCTAGTATATGGTCCAAGTAATATTTTTGAATAATAAATTACATCCCAGATCATCAATGGCATTGATTGGATTTGAAAAGAGAAGATAAAGGGTCTTCTACATCCATTCCCTCTAACTATTGGAAGAGCTATACTTTAGGATTGGAAACAAGTTGATACCATGGCCAAGCATAGGGATTCATTTGGATTTCAACTTGATGAACTCAAGATGTGGGATCCTAAGAACATAGTGACTAGTCATTTGAAGGATAATAAGCTCCCTAAGCCTGAGTATGTACATCAAATTGATTTTCATGACACTATTTACATTAACACCAAGAATTATGAAGAGGTGTTGGCCAGGATTGAAAGGCACAACATCACACTTAAACATATATTGACCAAGGATGGTAAGCCATCTAGAGAGGCATGGAAAATACATCCTTTAAAATATCAATTTCTACTTGGATAATTTAGGATAGCGAAAGAGAAAATCGAAGTAGAAAAACCACAACCATAGCCTCAAGGATTGATTATGCAAGGCCAAGATGAATAAGGACATGGTAATGAGAAAGTGGGAGAAGTGAAATTAGAAGAGAGACCTAGAGAGGGACCCTAATATTCAACACTACCTCAAATACCACCTTCCCTAATTTAATATTTGGACATGATTGCCTTAGATCTAGAAGAGACACTTAAAGGTGCCCTCAAGGAACTAGTTAAAGCATATGACACAAATAGGGAAAAGGAACTATTTGAAGAGACTCAAATCAAAGAAATGGAGTTTAAAGAGGATAAAGAGAAAAAGATTAATCTTGGTATTATCCCATTGGCTTCTAGGATGAAGAGAAAACTAGAAATGGCACTAGTCCCTATTGGGCCCAAAAGACCTAGGCTGACTCTTACACACCCAGCTAGTGAGATCAACTTGTCTAGTGATGAATTTAACATCCATGGGATAGTTATCCTAGACTGGCTCATTTATGGAAAATTATAGAAGATCCCTTATCTTTCCCATTCATGGGCCATGACCAAAGTTACCAATGTTAAAGTGTATGATGACATGAAGCCATGGATTAGGGCTATGGTGAAAGAACAAAAAGAAAGGAGGATTGTGGTTTCTCCAAGATCTAAAACTAAGAGAATGGATGCCCTAGGAGCATCAAGTAACATAGGTGTAGAGGTCCTTGAACCTCTAAAATTCATAGAGCCATCCACCACCATGAAATTTAATCCAGAGATAGTTAGACTGGAGAGAGTTACCACCAAGACAACCATGGTGGGAGGAGAGGAATTCACCTTCCAAAAGGTGGAGCCCTTTGTAGGATTAAACCTAGTTGGTGGAAAATAACTGGGTGAAGCTACCATTCATGAAGAATATGTTGAAAGATTTATTAAGGATCATTTAGAAAAATCAAAATCATGGGTTAGAGGAATGAAATAGAGGATCTATAATTTAGAAAGGGAAAAATAAAACTTGGAGAATAGGCAATTCTATTGGTACCTAAGGAAATGACCAAAATTCTTGATGAGTCATTTTATGACACGTTTGGGGCACTCAAAATAATAAAGCTAAGGTAGAGTGAATTAACACATTAGGGTGCATTAGCCAAGGGTCTGGTCACCCAATGGCAAGCCTTAGAGGATATGATAGGCAAAATTCTCAACATACAAGCAAGGAAATAGATCCTAGGCTTCAAAATAAAAAAATTAGGATACTTGAGCACAATTTTGGAAATTGTGGTTGATAAGGTTCATAGTTTGAGTGCATGGAAAAATAATGTGGAAAGGCTCCTAGAAGATGATAAGGAGCTAATTCTAAGGATTGAAAATCTTATTAAGACTATGCTTGCAGATCTTGCATAACCCATTGCCCTTGGAATCATAAGTGATGAAGAATTCAAACTTAGGGCTTTGGTAACTCAATAAATCAAAAGAAAGAGAAAAATAAAATTTGGGGCTGATAATAGTAGGATCTTAGACATGATATTCAATGCTAGAAAGAGGATAAATAAATTTAGGATCATTAAAGAAGCCATGGACATAAATGACATAGAACTCAAAGACTTGGCAGATCAAGAGGAGGAGCATATCTAGAAGCCTACTATGGATATAAAGCTAGTTGATGAACAACATACTAAAGCCATGAACATCCTCCAACAATAGTAAGTAGAGGCCCCGCAAGAAAATTAGTAAAGTAGATGATCCAATGAATATAATTCATTTAAAGCATTTTTATACTTAATAGGCTCCACATTAAGCTATATCTATGGGTCCCCATTCTTGGGGGCGTATCCATTTACATCCCCCATCTCCCTTTTTATTCCATTCCATTCTCTCATTTTTGATCTTGATATTAAAAGTGGGCATCCAATACAAGCTTTTATACAAAAATAGGATACATATGTTTTAATAAGAAAGAAGTCATTACTTGTTGCATAATAAGGATGTTTTGTTGAGGAGTCATCTAGAGTCTCTTTATCCACACCCATTTATATAAATATCCCCAATCCTATAAATATCCCCAATCCTATCACATCCTTATATCTATCCTTCATCACACCATCCCATCACATACTCTTTGATGAGTGTGTCTCTTCTTAGCCTCAAGTTAATCCTATCCTAATTTGTCGCTTGCTATACCCAATCCATGGTTCACACCTTCCAATAACTTTATCACTATGGAAGGTTCAGAAATAATTTTTACTTAAAGGTTTCACATACACTATGATACTAAATCTTGATTGATTATCCTAATTGTTGGGCACAATATACCTCATTTACATATCTCCATCTCATCATTAAGACCATTGTCCATAATCACCTCATCATCAATTTGTATATCCCTATCTTTAGAATGTTTGTATTGTGTATGTATAAATGTGTGTGTGTGTGTGTGTTTTAAATAAGTGTGGGTGTTTGATTAATCATTTAGCTTTATATATATCAATTATATTATTTTATTTCTTTTAATAATTTTATTATAGTCTAGTACATATTTTATCTTGTTAACTTTTATGGGAACAAGGATGGTTTAAGTGACTCCCAAACCTATTTTGGGAAAAATCACTTCAAAATAGAGTTCAATTATGCACCATGATTTGATGTAACTCTAATTTTTTTAAGTCATTGGCACATAAATTAATCATAGGTGCAATATTAAAATGAGTTTTATACATAATTAATGGCTTCCAACTTACCACCCATCCAATTACCCCTAATCTTATTAATTATCTCATTTAACCTATTACCATCTCATCTGACCTACCCTTATCTAGTTTATACCTCCCATCACTATCCTACCCCCTCGGTGTAGGAGGATTCCTACCCCAAACCCAAGTTATGAGACATAATAAATGCAATGGATTAATATTTTATTAGCACATTGATTTACCTTTTATTTCACTTTACCATTATATATCTCATTACCATTATAACCATATACAATTTATACCATGAATCCATAAACAAGCCACTATTTAATAATATTTCATCACATATCATGCCATCTACTCAACCATCTATATATCATATCAATTAAATCCATATATTACATATCCATAAAAACACATCTACTACCATGATCTCACAATAATCACATCATTTTCATCAAATACATACATCAAAATATAAACTACATCATCTCATCAACATAGCATCCAAATCACATCCATTACATCATATAACATTATCAATATATATATATATATATATATATATATATATATATATATATATATATAATCTATACATCATAATCATATAACAACCATCCAAAGCATAAGTAAATCCAACACATGCATGTATCCATCATCTATATCAAAAAATTATAAATCCATCACATCCTCTCATCTAACATCATACAAAATAAAAAAACATACATCTAATCACATCATAAATAAATTCATCATATAACTCAAAGTATTGTATCCATAAAATCTATCTAATCACATCATAACAAAAATCCACAAATCAATGCATAATACAACACACATAAAATATCACATAATATCTAAAATCTCATAACAATAATTTATCAAATGTCTACATGGAGTCCATGTAAAAAAATATATACATTATGTGGGCCCTGTATGAAATAATGTGATACAATACAAAAAAATTATATCCTATCTCACAAGGTCTAGGCTAAGTTCTGGGAGGTCCTTTAAGGTATTGATGAACTGACTACAATGAGTTGGCTCTGAAGGAAGCTATGCATTGTCTTGATGGTACTACTACCTCATGCAAGTACCTATAATATTGGGCCTATTACATCAACCTCATGATGTTTCACATGACTCCATTCATCCCACCCTCTTGCATCAATATGTTTGCCTCCTCTTTGGCCTTCTTAATTACCTCTACCTCTCCTATCAAAACCCTAATCTATACCTACATCTAAGTAATCTATCCCTAATAACCTATAATATGTATATCCTAACTATGGATCTAGATCTGAAGCATGACTATTTGAGCATATAGAGAAGTGATCTAACCCTTTGATCTAGTAATCTATGCTTGAGCCTAGGCTAATTTCCCATCCTTCTATGTTATCTAAGCCTATAGTCACACCTATATATAATTTTTCCCTAGTGATCCCAATTATATTTATGAGCCATGCCTATAACTTTGTCTAAAATAATTCTAGTAAAGATTTCTCATCCTCAATTAGAGGCTATTTGGATGACCCTACACCGTCCCCACTCAAACTAGCCACAACTTGTGTATCAACCTATACACTATTGCCTCCATCCTAGGTACCACTCCCTCCTACCTACCCTACAACTTCTATTTGATCCCCATCACCTCTATCTACATCCATACCATCCAGATCACCTTGACCATCCTAACCATCCCATGCTAGTTCATGTATCCTCCTCATCTACAACCTCGCCTATTCTTGTAATACTCTCCTCACTACTCCCATCCATACCATAACCCTATGTCAGAGTAATCTCATCAAAACCCACTGAGCCCATCATATTGTATAGGTTTTTATCACCCCTAGATATGGTATTACAGTTTAAAAATCCTAGGGGACTGGGGTAATGTTATCATAATCTACGCATGATAGGGATATATATACTATCTTACCCCACTATGTCCTCTCTTGATCACTCCTGATAAAAATATGTTTCTCCCTTGGTACATCCTATGGGAGCCTAAAATACCTCTACACATAGTTAGGTCTGTATCTCTCTATAATAAAATCTCTGTCTTATCAGATAATACTCAATAATCATATATTGAGTCACCACAACCTCATCATCCTAGCCAAATTAAACTTACTTATATGACATCCATGTAATGTACTTTGATTATAAGCTATAAAATGCCTATCGATAGAATCACATCTCCTTGGCATGGCTTCTTTGCACTCCTAATAAGATGTACCATCCAAACACCATAGGTTGATGTGGTTCCCTCATTTATAACATCCCTAGAGGTTGATAGATCATAATTTTCTCCTAGCTCTAGATATGTAATAATAGGGATAGACCCAATCCCACTACTCCCTTATACACCCCCAAATACAAATCTTGATATAAATGTGCCAATACCACTAGCCCCTATACAAAAATCTTGAAGTCATATACCATGTTAACTACTAAATCCCCCAGGCCCAAGTAAAACCACTGATCACTCTTGTCTGGCATGAGTATGATATTAACAATAGACATAACTACTAGGTTCAATTGGTCAATCATCCCCTCTCATAGGCATTTGTCAATATCCACATGTCTGTCTCATACACCCATACGTAATCCTCCTACTAGTCTCTATAATGTTAGATTAAGTGTATGTGATCTCTAATAGATTATATCCCCTATCATCAGTAGATGAAGAATATGATAGACATAATCTAAGGTCATCATCATCTATCTAATAATAAAGTGAAAAGTACTCATATTTGAGTGCCATCTCTCTACCAATGTAGTGATTAAGGCACTGTCAATCCATACCACCAGTATCATGGCTATCTAATGAAGCCTTATTAGTTGTAATACCCCATAATCAACATCAATCAATAAATACATCTCATGTATCACCTTAGGTTATTGTAACCAAGAAGCCATCACACCTAATTCTTACTACACCAATCATTATAAACCTATAACTAACTCTATTCTATCACAAATCAACCCCCTCTACCTATAATACCCTTTACAAATCCTACATCAAACCCCCAAAATCCTAAAATATGTACTCATAACCCATGACTAATTATATTCAATTTATCCATCTCTTACCTTAGGGTTTAACTTAATTTACTCTCAATCCATCCTAATATTGTTAAACCCCCACCCTAACCCTAGTTTACCTTCGTCTATGTCACATAATCTAATTCCACTTCCTAATATATAGCCCCTTCCTTACTCCTAAAATGACCTTTACATACCCATCCATGTTACCCTCCATATTCATCATTTAACTTATAAATAATTAACCCTAACCCATCTATAAGCCCCCCTAAACCTAATCCCAATTCACTTCCCCTCATTCCCCAACTGGCACCTTCCCTATCCTTTTCTCCCCCATCACTTTGTCATTTTATACCCATGATAGTACTACAAATTGTGAGTATACTCTAATCCATGATTTTGACATAACCACCATTCAAGTTCTACTATAGTTTTAAACTTGTAGTTATGCAAAACCATAGATCACTAACCCATGATATTGCAATATTGCAAGTCAATACTTATGGTATTGTAATATCACCATTCTTCATGCAATAATGCGAGTTGAAATTGTAATATCACAATTGAGGGCACTACCCTTAGTCATAGTATTACACTCATAATGATGTTGACCTAACTAACATGCCAAAAATCCAAAATTTTAACAAAAAAAAAAAAAAAACACAAGATAAGGGTTCATTATTCACTGATGGTCTAAAATCCTTGGGTCTCTAGAATTATTAGACTCTTGCACCATGATGGGAATCTCAGGGGCTTTGGTCCATGTTTTTTGGCTCAAAGTCAATTTTCACCAAGGTTAAAAGTTTAGATGAATCCCTTTTACTATTTTGTCCTATTTGACCCCTCCCCCCTCTTTTAGCTCCTCTATCACTCCCCTTAACCCCTAACAATCCTTTTTTAACAAATTTTCCACATCCAAATCCTATCAAATCCCTCCAATACCCCAATTAATTATTCACTATCATTCCTAAGCCATTTGGGGCATGTATTTTCCATTTTCCCACTATCTACCCTAATCCTACATCAGAATTACATCATCTTGAGGTCTCCTAAGACTATGTAGGTGACACTTGGTCATGATTTTATGCCTATGGATAGCTTGACCATTATTTACTCCTCATTCCCATAACATCACCAAACTAATTGATCAATCATCATACATCATTTTAAGCTAAGTACCTTATGTAAAGTGCCTCCCTATCATTAATAAACCAATTTTATCACCATTATCAATTTTCAAGCCATCTTTGACATGTGTTTTTTCTATGGGACTAATCATTGTCTTGTCTCTATCTCATATTTTTAGTTTTTAGACACTATCTCCATCTATAGAAGTTAGTCTTATCAATGAAATTCATTTCTAAATAATGGTCATTTGTCTAGAACCCATCTCATAACTGAGCCACTTTATCCCCTTGTCTCTAATCTTAGGGCATCTCAACCATGCCTTTGCCATTAATTAGGGCATCAAAACCCCATTTTATCATCCTATTCTTATCCCACCTTTAGGACTTATGTTTGAGTGACCATTCAGGGTATTTCTCCCCCTATGCTCCCTAGAGGGGACGTCATTTCTACAAATACTATTTAACATTTCTTCCACACACATCTATGGTTCTTATTTGAAATACCATTACTCCTTCCATCCTATCCATTCATAATTCCATTTCAAAGAGGGAAAAATGTATGCAGTAAAATCCACTCACCCCAATAATTACACTAATTTCACTAATTTAACCTATAACTATATTTCCTAGATAATTAACTAATATCTTATTCCCTATTTATTACTTCCCACAAACCTTATCCTGCCTCACAAAAAAGTTATTACCCTTCATTAATCTACTAACTAAAACTATTTTCCTACTAACATACTCATTAAACCACTTGCCCATTTAAAAAATACAATTTAGTTACCTACCCATCTACCACCCTACTAACTAGTTATTCCTACACCCTTAAACCCTAATAGAAATTTATAGAATTGAATAATTCTATAAATCTCTCCATTTTATCCTTTTTTCCTCTAGAATTCTCCATTCTAGAGATTTCTAGGTTATTTAAAATTCCTTGTAAATATCTTAGCCATTGATCTCAATGACTCGAAATTAAATTTGAGCCATTGATTATTCCCCCCATTTCCTATATAACCAGATCAATTCTTCCATGAAAGATAACTTGAGAACTTGGAAACCAACTTAGAAACTTGCTAACTTTATACCATTATCATCTCTCTTGCATCCATATTTCCCTCAACCAATCAAGAAGTCCATTGGAAGCCATCATCAAGAATAAACAAGTAATCCAACATCCAATTATTTTGCATCAAAAATACATTTGGAAATCTTAGAGAGGAGGTACAAGAGGTAAAATGATGGTAAGAATTCTCATTATTTCATTCTGATTATCTCTTTATCCTCTCTATTTGATATTTATATTTTAGGTTTTTATTAGTAAAAATAGAAATATAGGAGAAATAACAAAATATAGGATACAATTATATTTTCATGTGTGATTCACTTTATTTTTGAAAATACTTCAAAAACTCATTAAAAAGGTTAATTTGTTAAAATTGTTCTTACATTAGTGTATTTTTTGTGACACTTATGACATGCTATTTTATCACAATATTTTAAAATTTTATTACTTTATTCATTATTAAATAAAACAATTATTGTGTGTTTACAATTGAAATTTATTTTTAATATCAAATAAAGTTAAAATTCACACTAAAAAAGATTCATTTTAAGCATATGTTTATAGCCATTCTTAAAGGGAAGTTATGGATTTGCCTAATTTTATTTTAGATAAATCACAAATGCTTAATGAAAACAACTATAATATTTGTAATATCCACATTAAAGTATAATTCATGGCCTAAAAGTTATGGAATATTGTCATTGGGACTGAAAAAACCCCTTCTAGATGACATGTGACCCCTGATCTCACCAATATATTTCAACAAAAATCATAGGAAGTTATGTCTATTATCTTGTAGAGTGTTAATGATAAATTATTTATCCACATTTTTAATCAATAATCTCTTATTTATTCTTGGAAACTACTTGAATCCATGCATAAGGGCACTTAACTCTTAAAAATGATTAAGTTAATCCTAAAATTGCTAATTGCACCTATGAAAGGTGATAAAGAGGTTGTAAATTTTCTTGATAAAATTAAGAAATTTAAAGCTAATTTATATGGTTTTGACTATAATTTGATTCAATATCATCTAATTTATTTTATCATTTAATTAACTATTCATGAAAAGTTTAGAAACTACATTTCAATTTTGAATTCTAAACATTAAACTAAACAAAATATCCCTAACCTTACTAGCTTGTTTGCTCTCTTGATTCAAGAAGAGTAAATTATGACCAATTTTTATTCTAAATATAATGATACTCAGGAAATTATCACCTTAAATACTACATTTAATAACAATAAGAACCAAAAATCCAATCCTTATCATGCTTCTAGCTTAAACGGGATCAAAAAATCTCATAATATGAATAATAAACCTAAGTTTAATAGAAATTATAATATGTGTGGTAAATTTGGTAATATAATGGAAAATTACTATTAAAAAGTATATATATATATTTAATAATTAAACTTATAAAAAAAAAAAGGGAAGACATCTAATCAAAATAAGTAGGAGAATCAAAACCCTAATCAAGATAACAATCAGGATCATAATGTTATTACCCTATAGCCTACTTTATTTGCTTCAAATGAAAATGAATGAATTTTAGATAGTGGTGAATCACATCATATTTATTGATTATCTAATATTATATGTGATTCTAGAGATATCTCTAAAAATATTTACTTAGCATGTAATCCATTTTTATTAGAAACTAAACAAGGAAAGACAAAATTTTCAAATGTTGTTATTAATGATGTTTTAAATGTACCAAAGTTTAAAAATAAATTATTATCTTATTCAATAAATTATTATCTTATTAATGATGTTCATTAGAAACCAATCTACGTATATGATTGTTGAAGGGGTTCAAAAGAATGATTTATAATTTTTCTCTTTTTTTCTACATGTTTTCTTTCATCACATAATAAGAATGAATCTCAATTATGGAATGAAAGATTAGGAAATATTAATTTTATAAGTTTACATGATATTTATACTCAAAATATTGTTGTTTAAATTCTTTTTATACCCTCTCATCATGAAAATTGTAAAGGTTATTTACGTGGTAAGCAACATACTAACCACTTTCACAAAAATCATGATACAAATTCCTCACATCTTTTAGAATTGGTTCATAGTGATGTTTTAGTAGCCATTTAAGGTGTATATATTAATGGTTCTTTGTATACATTAAATTTTACTTATGATTACACTAGAATTATTTGGTCATTTTTTATTAAGAAAATCTGATGTGTTGTCTTAATTCAAAGAATTTAAAGCTAGTGTTGAAATTGCATCTAATTTATCTAGTAAAAGATTAAGAACTGATAATGGTAGTGAATATATTATTAAAATGTGTGATTTTTTAAAATATTTGTGTTATTCAAAGGGAATTAACAAATATTTATTCCCCTCGATAAAATGATATTGCTAGAAGGGAAAATTACACCATTATTGATATTACTAGAACAATGGTGCATTTTACAAATGTTGCTCCTAGTTCTTATGGATAGAGACTTGAATAATTATATGCATATTATAAATTTAATACCAAATTAATATTTTCATTTTTTCTACATAAAAAATACATATATGCTCATAGCATTTCATTTGCTTTGATAAAACTATTTTGTTATTTTTTGGAGATACTAACTATATTGATAGCGTCTCATCTACATTGTATTTGTTAGTAAAATGATTTAATATTGATTATTAAAAAATACATATTATATATATATATATATATATATATATATATATATATATATATATATATATATATATATATAATGATTATTTTCAATTTAGTCAGCATTGAAATAAGTCATATGCATAATATCATGCTTAATTTGACAATATGATCATGTTTAGTTATTGCATTTGGTAAGAAGATCATGCTCAATGAGTTTGGATATTTTGTAATTTAATTGATTAGATACTCTCATTTGATTGATTTATCATTTGTTTATGCTATCATCCTTATATGTTTCATTTGATAATAAGATATGTTATGAAATGCAATGTGTAAATGGAGTTTGTATTATTGGATCTTCATTATTTAATTTGATAAGAATTATATTCATACATCTATAGACTTATTTTTTTTAGTCTCATATATATTTTATTGGATGATGAAATTTCATGCTAAAATTATCCATATTTGATGTATGAGAGGTTATACCTCAATCTTTTGTTGAAGCATATTAAACTTGATTTTTTTTATAAGACTTAAATGATAAATTGAGTTATTGCTAATAGGATATCTAATGTTTGGATAAACTTAGTATCATATTATTAGTAAACTATTATATGTGCATTACATAATAGTTGGGGATGCTCATATTGTCAATATTAGAGATGCCAAATAATGAATTGCATACAATAATTTATGTTTTTTCACTAACTTTGTAATCAAAGTAATGAACTTGTTTGCCTAAAATATGACTTTATTTTTTTAAATGTGTTTTACCATAGAAAAACATATGTCACATTTTTATATATGTGGTTATTATGATGCTAACCATAATAAGCTATCATAAATCTATTTTTGTATATGTGTTTAAGTTTTATGTAGGTGCACAACACCACAAATTTAAGCATATTAAAGTTCATGTGCATTTTATCTGAGAAAAAGTCCTCAATGGTGATATTGATATGCGATTATATCTTAAAGATGAACAAGTGGTAGATATCTTCACAAAACCACTTGGTGATACTAAGTTTTGTTAGTTTCATGCAATGTTAGGACTCTTGAAGTTTCCATTGAGGGGGAGTGTGTGTGACAATGTCACTTCCTAATGGCCATGTGTTCCTTATTCTTCTTCTTCTTCTTTATACTTTCTCTCATTGTAAATCATTGTAAACTTCATGTGAAATTTATGTGATTTAAGTAAACTTCATGTGAAATTTTTACTTTTGTACCTAATACATAAAATCATACTTTGTAATGGAGTTATTTATGTTATAAAAGGCTCTAAATATTTTTGGTTGATTATTCATGAGAAACTATGAGATGTAGTCTCACAATCATGCTAGCCTAAAACTTATCTTGAGTAGTTTATGGATTATAATTCCTTTTGTTTCAAAATGTGACTTTGACATGATGAAATTTTTTAAATATTTTAAATTTGTACATATTATAATTATTTTATTAAGGTGACTATGGCATGTATTCCCACTTAAAATTAAGGGGGAGTGTTGGAACATATAATGCTTAAGTGGTGTCTTTATTGGACCCTTAACATATTTACATAAGTAAATAATAAATGTTTTATTATTATTATTTAACATAGGTTAAATAATTGTGTAAATACAATAATAAAACATACTAATTATTACTATTGTTTAAAATTTATGCAAGGAGAGGTTGGATCCATTGGTTATAATGATCCACCTCCACACCCCAATATAAAAAGAGTTTCACCCCTTTAGTAAATTACACACATATAATAGTATGACATTGTAATATATTTACATGTGGAAAATATCATTAAAAAAGTGTTATGTGAAGAATGGTATGAGAAGAAGTGAGAGGTTGAAGGTTTTTGTATTGGGTACACTTCGAGTTTCTCAGATATATGAATATATCAATTTATGGTTTTTACCTCTTTAATATTTTACACATTAAATTACCCTATCAATATTGATATGTGTCTTTGATAATTAATTATTGTATCTAGGTACATCTTATGTGATTATATTTTATATGTATTTCAAATTTTATCAAAATTACATGTGGCTTGGCTTCCCTATTTAGAGTATTTGATATGCAGGCAATAATAAATCATCAATAGGTGTGATTGGAGTTAACTTATCCCATTACACTTAACATTTTTGATGGGTTTTTACCATTCATAAGTGGATTTATGGTTTTTAGGATAAGGATATTTATTTTTAGAGTTGTGTATATAGTCAAAAATTAGTATCGAACACATAAAGGTATTACAAGCAGACACATTTTGAATACACAATCATTGAAATCCAAATCAACCTAGGATAATAATGTTAGCTTTTGTCACTAATGCCAATGTTATTTATCCAAATTGATGTTAGTGATCTTGTGTGCATAGATATCCAATTCTATATTTGAACATATCACATGCTTGGTTCTAGTCTTTTTCCATTGTTAGAATTTAGTCATAGTTAGTCAAAGAACCAAAAAATATAAATATCTTGATCTCTTTAGTACTTTATATATCTAGCACATGCCATTTGCCAAATCAATTTAAATATTTTACATTTAGATTAATTTTCAATTTTTATACTTTATAATCAAAATTTCATTTAAGTTTCTATTTTAAATAGGATTGTACAATCCAAGCTAGGGTAAAAAAGCTACTTGTTAAAGCACATTTACATATTTTGTAGTGAGCACTATTTTAGTTATTTATTTTCAAAACATAGTTTAATGTCCTTAGGTAATATACAAACTTGAATCTATAAGTATATCTACAAAGGTTTATTCATTATTTTTGAGGTGATATATGTTGAGGTTTAGTAATGTTAAATGATAATGACACTATTCATAATAACCCTATTACATGGTTACCACCTTGCCATCTTGAGGTTTAATATTAGAGATAGATTAGTTATTTGAGTTAGGGTAGTTAAGGTTAAATTATGCTTAAAGGTATTATCACTACTCCCAATTCATGAGTGTTGGGACATTTATCTTATCAACTTAATGGATTGCATAGTTACACAAATTTGGGGCACAATCACCTTAACTCTCCATGTACATCAACAATGAAACACAATTTTATAATGCTTTAATAATGAAACATTATCTCCGATAAGTTATAGGGTAACATAATTTTATGACACATAAATGTACTCCTTCCTTTCTCTTAATTTTTTTCAATTTTCAATTTCATATTTTAGATTCACATATAGACATCTATTACTAAATTTTCATTGAAAGTTTTCACAGAGTAAAGTTATACATTTGGAGCCATCTCCCAAAGACAAAGTGTGCTTTACATATACTCAAGTATACTTTATCCTCTTAATCTAGTATTTATATTGCATTTCAGTACTATAATAAAAGGAGGGAATTCAGTAATACTATAATATGGTGTTAGATACTTGACAATGTCACTTCTTACCTACCTTCACCAAAGGTGGTTATAATCAATGGAAACAACATATGCCTTAAATAGGGATGATGAGTCAAAATAATAATTTACCCATAGGTGGTTATAATAATTAAGATGACCTAAAATAAAAAATAATTTTTGATTGTGCCCTAGTAGGGCAAATTGGCAATAATAACTCAAGGATATAAATTATTATATAGATTAAAGATTGAGTGGGTGCAAATGTTGATGTGATGGTCTAATGATTAAATAATCCATAAAAAATTAGGCATACAAGGATGCACAAAGTGATGAAAGAGATGAATATAATAATAAGAATTGATTAATGGAAATGATTTAGTTATACTTACCAATGTGGAGATGATAATCATTATCAACATTGATATAACTAAAATGGTTAATGATTTGATTTGATCAAGGAGGGTGGGAATATTTTCCAAGGTTACCAAGGGGAAACTTCTATAGCTTCATTGATTATAAGACTTCTCAAGTTGAATTTTGTTAAAACACATGACAATAGGCACCATGTTATAAAACACCATGATAATGTAGCCTAAATATGCATAGGAACTAACTCTCTATCTAATAAACAATTGAAAATAAATCACTGGTGATAAAAACCATGATGATAATGTTGACGTATGAATATGGATAGAATCAAGAATAATGCATAAGGAATGACCCAATGAACACATATAGACCGATTCAAGGCATAGTACTAAAAGAAAACAAATAGGCACACAAATAAACAAATAACTAATCAAACAAACACATAAAAATATTGAAATTAAAAGCAAAATAAAGCATCCTAACAATGGATTTTCCTTAGTAGGGTCGATCAAGGATGACTAACTAGGCTTTAGATAGGACAATTTTTTTTGGCTTTTGAAAATTTTGAAAATTTTAACGTATCTTAACTCATTAGAGATTAACAAGATACCACTAAAAAATGGAAAGAGTGTTGGCTTAGATTTATCTCAAAATGGTGAGAGTGTATGGAAAAGAGGGACTAAGCTAAACTTAATGTAATTAAGCATAAAATACATAGTCTCATTAAGACCTCAAGTCATAGTAGTTTTACCAACCTAAAAGGTGGTGAGAACCAACCAGGTCACAAGTTCTAAAATTAAGGAAAATGGCTAGTCAAATGAAAATAGTAGTGGTAAGGTGATGTGTCAATGCATGATAAAAGGTTTTGTTTATAATTATACCATAGGCAATTATAATTAAGAAATAATAGCATAGGTCTATGTTACTAATTTGCCCATAGATAATTTATAATCAATGGCACTAGTCAGACATAAATGAAAGATAAATTACTAGATCAACTATCACACTACTTTCACTGTGGCTTAATAAGGATGGTATGGTAAAATGACATATGATATGACATTGTTTAAGATGATGATGGGATGGAAATTGAATATAATGGTAATAATATTAACTCCAAGTGAGAATATGAGGTAAGTAGCAAGGCATGAAATAATGGTGAGAGGAATGGAAAATGAAAATGCTAAGGTAAATGGTAAAAGAAAAGGCATGGTAAATGTTTTGGGCTAGGTGAATGCTTCTATTATTATTTCTAATGTGGATATGCACATCCTAATTAACATATGACATAACTAGAATAGTCAATCATGTAAATTACTAGCCCACACCTCTTATAAATAATTTATTTATCAAGAACCTATTGCAGATTTGGATGTCAAAAATGTTGTTGTGATCTTCTTTAGTCATTGACTATGTTTCCATTCAAACTTCAAAAAAAGGTATCTTTATAGCCTATACAAAGGAAAGTATGGCAAGAGATGGTAAATACAAATAAATATTTGATGATAGGTTTGATTTGTAAATGTAAAGTTGGATGATAATGGAATGTATTGGTTGGGCAAAACATGAAGATTGGGGTTTTAATGTACACACAATGTTGCTGATTTTGGATTCAACATAACTTTGGATGTGGTAGAGCTGAAGACTTTTGAATATGCTCTTAATAGGTCTACCATTTTTTTTGTTATTTGGGCTTGAGAGTAGTTACCATCTTATTCTATTTTTGATTGGAAGCTATATTAATTTCATCTTTAATAATGTCTTCATCGAATAATGAAGAATTATTGTGGTCAACTATTGGCACCTCAATGAGTTTTTCACCAATGAATTTGTCTTGATTGTACCATAGTGCCTCTAAGAAGGTTTCACTAAGGAAAATTTACTATTTAATTTGATTTTCTTCTAGCACCTCTAAAAAGGTTTTAGTAGAAGATGCTGAGTTTGAACTTTGATTGTCCCCTAGCACCTCCAAGAAGTTTTACTAGGAGATTCTTCTTCTAAATGAATGAATGTGGTCTTGGCCTCCTTAATATTCTACAATTGATATGCCACCATGGATACAATTCAACAAGGTTTGATTTTGTTGGTCCTAATTGACACTTGTGAGAGGTGAAAGGTCAATAAAATGGCTAGGTTGGTTGGTGGTAATGGCATATAAAATGGTAATGGAATGGGGGTAGGCCTCACAATATTTTTAAAAGACACTAGGAGAACTTGTGTTAAAATTAAATTACTCATCTCAAAAACTATAGAAAGATCACAAATATATTCATATTGATTTGCAAGGCATGCATAACCAATGTTATAACATCCATGAACATAGTTTGATTCTAAAGCTAAATCCAACTCAAGAATGTTGAATATGATTTTGATGCTAAATTTGATGTCAATTCAAAAATAGAACCTAAATTCAATGCTAATTCTTCAGCTAACATGGATGATACTATAATGATGTCTTGCTGAATGTTTTTTATTAGACAAGTAATGACATATAATGGCATAATGGGATCCATAAAGAATACTTTGTCAATGTGAGACTCCTCAATGATGGGGAAAAGGTCAAGAGATAACTCCATAGATACTGTCTTGTTAGAGGGAGGCTCTTGAAAAGTAGGCATATGGTTGAGATAATGATTTCCCAAAGGTGGTTATAATCATGAAGAAGTGACTCAACAAAGACTAGCTTATCAGAATGAGACTCATTAATAATTAAAATAAGATCAAAAGGGGATTCATCATAGGTTGAATTATCACAAATGGTTGGTTCAATAAAAACATCATGGCTTAGTTGGTTCTCTTGGCCTTGGTTTTAATCCATTGTAAAATACCAGTTTTGAACATAGCTTGGTCTTTAAATGATTGACTCAGTTAGAAAGGTATTGATTGGCTTCGTTTAGGATAAATGATTGGCAAGGGTTTTCTAAAGTGGGGAAAGGTAGGCAATAGATGAAGTATGGCTAGGGGTTGGATAATGATAGGATTAATAAAGGTTGGTTTATGGCATAGGATAGTAATTATGACCCATCAAGTTGTGATTGGATAACTCTTGGGATTATGAATTACCATAATTAGAATTACCTATAATGGTAATGGTAGGTCATTATGAAGCTTGGTTTCCTGCACAAGCCAAAGGGTGAGGTCCTAGTATAGAAATGATAGGGCATTTCAAAGCTTGGTTACTTGCATAAGCCAAAGAATGAGGTCTTGGTATAGAAATGGTAGGGTATTGTAAAACTTAGTTGCTCACACAAGACAAATGATGATGTCATAGTATAGAAATGGTAGGGTTTTATGGATCTTAGTTGCTTTCACAAAATAAAGGATGAGGTCTAGGTATGGAAATGGTAGGACAGTGTGGAGATTAGTTGTTTGCACAAGCTAGAAGATGAGGTCCTAGTATAGAAATGATAGGGTGTTATGGAGCTTGGTTACTCACATAAGTTAAAGGATGAGGTTTAGGTATAGAAATGGTAGGGAGGTATGGAGATTGGTTTCTTTTACAAGATAAAGGATGAGGTTTGGGTATGGAAATGGTAGGGTGTTATGGATTTTTCTTGCTCATACAATCTAAAGGATGAGGTCTTGGTATAGAAATAGTAAGGCATTGTGGATCTTGATTACTTGCACAAGCCAAAAGATGAGGTATTGGTATAGAAATGGTAGGGATTTGTGGAACTTAGTGGCTCATGTAGTCTGAAGGAGGCTTAATTTTGAAGGTGTCAGATCAGATGCCAAGATCGATGAGAGGGAGAACATCATGCATCAACTGGCCAAAAGAAGGCACCATTAGACACTATGCTTGAGGATCTTGTATTTGTTCCCCATATTAAGGATTGTAAGGAGGATAAGGATCCATCTCATAAAACATTTATTCACCATAAGGGTCTCGAACAAAGTCAATTTGTGTAACCATTATATCATAACTTGGATTGTACATGACTTTATCATAAGTTTAGCGAGACATATCCACATCAATGATGAAAGCTTCTCAAAATTCCTAGAGTTCTATAGACTCTAGAAAATAATGTCTAAAGGATAAATGATTCAAACTTGGTCTAACTTGGTCAAATGTTGGATCTATATTTCTAAAATGGTCTGCACTAAAATTTGGTCTAAAATAGTCTGATGTCATACATATAAATTAAATGTCTTAAATAAATGGTCAAGTGGCTGAATAAAAACCAAAATGACAAACTCTAAGTCCAAAGTGTTCCAAACAAGTATAATCTAAGAAACAAAAATTGTTAGGTCTTTTGGTCAAATGTAGCATCAAAATCTAGTCTTTAAATAAGCATGTGCTAGGACTTTTGAAAAAACAAGCACAAAATCTAGACTTAAAAATAAGATGAGATTTAATCTAACAAATTTGAAACACTTTGGTATAAACTAGGCATTCAACTTTAGACATGAACTTGGTCAATTGGTATGAGGCATGAAACAAAAGGCATATATAAGATAGGTTGTTTCTCCCCAAAAAAGGCATAAATAATAATTTTTAAATTAGGTGAATAATTAACATAAGTCGCACAACCCAAAAGAGAAAGATCAATGTTTAGGCCCAAAATTACACAAGGAATAAGCATAAATCAATCAATTTTTGGTTTTAAACTTGTCAAGGTTAATTGTAAACTCAATTTAGAAAACTAGGCTTCTTTAAACAAACAATAAGCTACATAAAATTGAATGGCATAATGACACTAGACAAAGATCCAAAAGGCACACATAGATTGGTTTTAAAAAATGGCATTTGGCACAAGGCAAACAAGTCTATGAAATAAATAGAGTAGTGTAATGATGTTATTATGCTCTAAAAATGTAATAAATGGTTTTTTTCAAGACTCTAAGGTATAAAAAATTGAAATGAATAGGGATACATAATTTTACCCTTTCCAATAAAGTAACACACACAAAGATTTGTCAAAAAGACTAAGGCAAAGACATGGTGTCAAATGGATGGCATAAAACCTCCTCTAACAATAGAATGATATGTATACCAAGAATCATTTTGACATGGCATAACAAATAAAATAGATATATTAGACTCAAGACCATGAAATAAAGGATAAAATGACATAAACACCTACATGTAAATGTCCTAAATCCTAAAACTGATAAGATTATGTAGTACTATCAAATTCCATATATATATACATTCTCTTGAGAGGATTTTAAGTGTTAATCCAAAAATAAAATTACATGAATAAGTAGGGTTTTTACACCCCCTTCTCTCAAGAGATTGTATAGTAATATGGAACTTTAGGTTACTTGCCTTTCATCAACAATATATTTGTGATAATTGGGGTTGTTCCAAAACTAAATTTTCATGCATTTATAGATGGTCCCAAGTGTGGATAACATAAGAGATGCTCACATCATTTGGATCAATATCAACTAGCTTGATGTGAAAATGTTTTGTCCTTTTCACAACCACTACATTTGTCACTTGATCAATGTAGTGTGATGTTTGAGTTGCCCTATGATTGGAGGTAGTATCTTACTAATAGAGTTTACTTAACTGATCAAGCAAACATCCCAATAATTTAACCTCAATTTGTATACCCCACCATGGATTGGGGTTGAAATGATTCTAGGAGATGAATTCCCAGGTCAATGCTTCCCTAGAGAACCCATGAGGAGGTTATGAACTCCCACTCACAATTCAAATTGCATAAAAATAAAAGACAAGCAGAAAGAATTTAGGGTAATGTTTCAATAAACTAAACTATATGTATTTGAGGAGATACTTATCAACATTATTTTCATGCCTTTAGACAAGGCATAAATGTAAAGAAAGATAATTTTTGGTCATTTGAGTTCCCTAAAGAGGATGGGGGAGAGCATACATGCATCAATCATTCTATGAAAATAAATAACTTTTAAATAATGATCATAAAACAAAACACTCTTAATGGTATGTAACCTAAGTGTGAGTGTTTATTTTAATGCACGAAAGTGAAATGTTTATGAAATTTTTGCCCTTTAGCCTTAGTTTAAATTTTTTAAAAACTTTCACAAACATCTAAGCATAAAATCAACTAGATTCCTTTTAGGCACCAAATGAAAATGTTTAAAGACTTAACCATTGGCAAATTTGTGCCCTTTTCTATCAATGGTCCTATAATTTTTAGAGGGTTTTTCCTTCTTTGAATCACTTTCATGAATCAGTAAAACATTTTTCAAATTTATCTCTATTTTCTTGTCATAGAGACTGACATCAGTCTAGAAAGGACCGATGTTGGTTTTGTAGAAACTAAGGTCCATTAGTATAATGGTTAATGACATTGGTCGATGGAGATGAATGTTGGTTCTGCAAAAACACAAAAAACTAATAGTATAGTTTTTAAAAAAATATTATTAGCCTATGAGTTTAAAACCAATGAATAACGATAGATCCTACAATAAAAGGGTCAAATAAAATGATATTCAAGCATTTAAAAGGAAAACAAATTCTAGAAATCTCAAAATAAACTTGAAAAACATGTTTCTCAAATGCTCTATTTTTACACATAGAGTTTGATATCAATCTTGGGTATACTAATGTCATTTTTGGTAAGATTGACATTGATTCAGTTAGAACCAATGTTAGTCTCTGTGTAAACTGTGTGTGACTAAAAAAATAGAAAACAAAAAACAAAGTTAAAACTTAGATTTTTAAGATTCTTATGCCTTTAATAACAAAACTAAAATCTATATATTAGTCTCCTTTATTACATGTGATGTTTGAAATCCTATCTAGCATGCCATTTATTATTATAGGAATCCAAGAAGGGAGGTTAGTAACATGTTATTTTAAGTAAGAAAACTCAAATAAAAACACATTAACACTTACACGCTAAGCTTAAATCTTAGGGGTGAGCTTAGTAGCAAAACCAAATGAAAAACCTAACTAAAATGCAAAATCTAATGAATCATTTACCTTATTTGGGAGCTCCAAATGCATTTTTGAGTGGCTTTCTTGGCTTGTGCTTCAAAGTGTCTTTGGCCATGGAGGTTGTGTAGTTCATTCTCTCCTTGGCACCATGGCTTGTGTTGTGGCTTGGCTCAATATTTTAGCATTATAACACTAATTTTAAGGCAATTTTTGCATTATAACACTAGTCTTATCAAATATTTAAATTCATTTGTGCATGATAAGTTTTCACTAAAATAGCTTAAAATTCAATAGGAAAGGCACTATTTTTATATCAAATGGATTCAACTCCAACCCTAGGAGAGTTAAAGTGGAGTTTAAACATGGAATGGGTTCAAACCTAACCTAGGTGAGTCAAATATAACCACAATATAGTTAATAGTTATCAATTAATCATAATTTTCAATGAATAGGCATGGGTCTCCAAAATGAGATATTTTAGAACATTTCCAAATAGCTTGACAATTCACAAATATCATGATGAAAGGATAAGATATTTGCATTTTTAAATGTAATTTTTTAATTATTCGTTAATTGGACATGGATAAATCAACTAGGCATTTTATTTGGTTTAAATTGTTAATTAATTTTGATTAGTCATTTAGCTCTTTCAAGATTTTATTTTTGCTCATGTGCCCCACTTAATAGGTTCATAGGCCAAATTGACTATTATGATGTCTAAAGGTGCTTAGAGATGAATCTATGAGAGGATATTATTTCATATGATAATATAACCCAATTAGGGATGCCTCAAAATGATTTTGAGCTTTGATGAATGATGCACAAGTAAAATTGGGAAATTTACTGATTCCTAGGCTTAATTTGGAATGGTTGGTAGGAATCAATCTAAGTCTGATCAAAATCTAGTTGTGGCCAATTTTAGGTGTCTACACTATTATTTCCAAATTGAAAATCAATCATTAGGAGAAAAAATCAACCAATTTTTTAGAACATTAAGCCAAGTCAAGAGAAAATATTATCAAGTATAAAAATTAATATTATTAGGTGCATTCATATAGCAAAGGAACACAATTACACATTAACACTAAGGGGAAGAACCATGTGTGGCTTGAATTCCTTATTAAAAGTATTGGATATATAGTCAATGGTAAATTACAATGGGGGTGATTGGGGTCAGCTAAAATTATTACACTTTTAAATTATTTACAGGGTTTAACCCTTCAATAGTGGACTTAGGGTTTCAAAGATAAGGAGTCTAATTTATATAGGTATGAACATATTCAAGCATTAACATCACACATAAAGAGGTATTATAAGAATATACAATTGATTATATGGTCATAGAGAGTTAGATCATCCCATGATAGTAAGGTTAGTCTATAATCACTTTTGTTGATGTTATTTCTCCACATTGATGTTAGTGACCTTGTGCATACAAAGAACAAGTTCTATATCTGAGAAAATCTTAGACCTATTTGTAAACCCATTACACTTTAAAATTTTAGTCATAATTAGTCAATGAACTAAAAAATATAATTATCCCAATCTCTTTAATACTTTATATAATTAACACATGCTACTTTTCAAATGAGTCTCCATATTTTATATTTAAATTTATGCTTAACTTCCATACTTAACATTTTAAAATGCATTCAAATTTATATATTAATTAGGGTTATACAATACAAATTAAGTTAAAACATATAAATCTTACCCTCAACATTATTGTTGTTGTCTTCTCAATGTTGATCCTCTTATTATTATTACTATTTTTATTATAAATTATCTATTTAGACATAAAAACCTTATGTAGAATGTCCAAATAGCTGCTTCATATGTTATCATACAGAATATGTTTTATGATATAGTCCCACTTTGTCTATACAATAATTAATATAAAAAATAGACATTATATTTTTGATTAATTTAAGACCTTTTATTTTTTTATTGTAGACTCCTGAAAAATGGACTCGAGATATTTATTAGTCATTAAATTACATGGTTTCAAGGTGTGTGTGTAGTTTTTTATTATTGGTCTAAACTATGTGTTTTTGACACATTTTGTGTGTTATCATCATATTTATCCTTAATTCCTTCCTTTACCATTTCTATTTATCTTTGTTTATAGATGTATAGGGTAGTGTGTTTGAAACATGCCCCAACATTCCAGTTTCATGTAAAGTTTTAGCTTTAGTTCTAGGAAAGAGAGAAAAGAAACTCAATACAAGTGTGGTTGAAAAACATTTTTAGTTGTGCACATTTTGAATTAGAATACTGTGAAGAGATCCTCTTGGCATGGGAGAAAGACCTAAAAATAAGAAAGCACTTAAGAAATGGTTGATTAGTTAGGTAGGAAGGTGGATTGCCTAACAAGCTAGATCCAAGAAGTACATGACTTCCTTGGAGGCTATCAATCTAATTTTTAATACAAATTAATACTAATAAAATAAGTTTGTATAACATAAATGAAATTATTTAATTTAGGTGAAATAAATACTATTCAAAATAAATGCTTAGATTAATAAGATAACATTAAGGTGAATGCCAAATTGTCCAAAATATAGTCTACGTATGGTTAGGGTATTATTTTTGGTTTGTATTATGACATAAGTCAAAAAAATGTTTTGGTTGAGGTTTAGAAGTGGTTTTTTTCTTTCTAATTTTGAGTGTTTGGTTTTACACAATAACTATTAATGGTCAAGATAACCATCGATGATCAAGATTGAAGGTGAAGGTGACCTTTGGTGGTTAGGATGACCATCGATGATTGACTATGGGTTTTTCATAGCTTATTGATTCTAAATATAATAGGTTATGGGTTAGTTATAAAAATTTTCTATAGGTTTTTGGAGGTTGGTTAATGGTTGTGAGGGATAGAGAGAGCCTCAAAGGTATCAAGGATAAAGGTTTTGGTACTCAGGTGGTTGAAAATGGTCAAGGGATTCTTAGTAGAGATGAGGTGTTTAGAGTTTACAAAACTATTAAAACTAAATAACTAAAAATTAAAACAAGAAAATATACTTAGCTTTTGGTTGATTGTTGATAGCTTGGAGAAGTCTTGGAGCTAGCTGAAGATGATTACTAATGAAGAGATACCTGCATAACAAGTTGATGATGACTAATGACTTGCTCTTGATGATATGTGCACTTCCTTTTTTTCCTCCCCTTAGTTATCCTCCTCTCTTCTCTTTATATTCGTAATAAAGAGGTGGAATTAAAGGTGTAAATAGGTCATCTAAATATAATTTATTCATGCAAAGTCTTACAACACAAATTAGCTAAGGTTATATTTAGAAAAGGGTCAATAGAGATTACATGCTCTTGGATGAAAGGTGGATCTTGACCATTGATGGTTAGGGGTTCCCAAGGATGATCATCGATTCCCACCTTGATCATCGATAGTTAGGGGTTCCTACGGTTGACTCTCAATGGTCACCCTAATTGTTGACAGTCAGAGTCCGTAGGAATAGGGTCCTAAAATTCAAGGTTATTTAGTTGGGTGAAATTGAGTGCAAATTAGTTGGTTTAGGCTTGATAGGTACAAGTTAGTCTAAAGGGGGTCCTAGGGTAGGTCTAGGGGTATTTTGAAATTTGAAATCATAGGTGTGTGGATTTTTAGTGTCTACATTTTCCCCTTTTTATTGTATATCTTGCATAGATGAGCTACAAAATAAAAATAGAGTATGGGTCAAGGGTTTGGTTGCCCCAAGAGTGGGAAGAGGTGTTCCCCCTCAAATTTAGAGTTAATGAGGTTAGTTTGAAGTGAGTATAGGTTTTATAAGTGATATATGGTGAGTCATGAGGTAGTGACATGAGGTCAGTTATTTAAGACACAAACTTATGCATAGAATGTGACAAAAAAGGTGTGATATCCAAGATCATGGAAAGACTAGATTTACCAATGTTGGTAGAAATAAGGGTCAGTGCTAAGAAGGATAAGTGATAAGTGAACCACATGATTTCCTAGAGGTGTGGTAGTTGGTAACACTCATAAACTCAAGTTTCCTAAGTGATTTTTGTGTTTCTAGTGGGTATTCAAGGTAGGAAGTGTTCCCAAGGAAAACACAAATGGGTCAAGTGTCACAGGTATCCAAGGTAGGAAGTGATTTTGATGAGACACAAGTAGGTCAATATGAATAAGGTAGCATAAAATTCAAAAAGGGTCAATAGGGAATTGTTTTCATTATAGTCAAAATACTAGGTAATAAGTGGTCACTAAATTGCATACCAAATGGGCCAAACTAAACCAATGATGAGGTGGTTGGGGTAGTGGGAGAAAATCCTATCCAAAGTAGGCAAGAGAAATTATATTCTAAGGATGGTTGTGGTTGGTGGAAAAAGGTGATTTACAATGGTTAGTTTTGGTAATGGTACAAAAGGGTAGGGTTGGGTTGTAGAGAAAGGTGATCTCTAGTTTTTAGTTTGTGGAGAAAGATAACATCTAGTGGTTGGTAGTGTTTCAAATTGGTTTCCCAATTTGGGGTACCACTTGGTTTGGTAAAAAGGTACCCCATTTTCTAGTGAAAGGGTGAAAAGTGGGTAGTTAGGGGTGTTAATGAACCTAAAAAAGGAAGATATATGTCTTGATAAGGCTGTCATGAAAGTAAGAGTAGGATAAATGCTCCAGTTGACAAAGACCATAATGGCAATATGGGTGGGCTTATAAACATAAGCCCCTTTCATGCATTGCATTGGTGTTAGTTCATAGGTTAAAATAAGTGGCTTGATCATGTAGTGTCAAGTAAGCTCAAAATCCCTCGTTTATAATGTAAAAAGGGAAATGGGTGAAAATGGGACCTTTTTATGAGACTAGCATGCCTCTTATGTAGGTTTCCAAAGAGTCAGTGTAAACAAGTTTATGTCATATAAAGTGTAGAATGATCGATGTGAGAAGTATACTTATGAGAGCTAATTGTGACTTTTAAAATTCTTTTGTTTTTTTATTGTGGGTCTTTTACTTATTTTGATTTTGCTTGGAGGGTTGGGGAAGTTGATCAATGAGGGAAGCTTCCAAAAAATTGCTCGCTTTGATATATGATTTACTTAGCCATCCTTCAAGGGAGTGGTCTAAGTTTATGTGCTTAGTTAAAATACTTTTGATAGATGTCTTTTGAGGGAGTAATCCACCTTACATTTTATAATTTTGAATAATTTTTCAATAATTGTCCTTCAAGGGAATAGTTTGTGAATGCTAAGAATGACCCATGATTCTTTTTGAATTTGATATTGATTTTTATTTTGTTTGATTTTTATTTATATAGAATTGCTTATACATGTTTAAGGGGTTACCTTTATGAAGGCAAAACTAAGAACACAAGAAGGTTCAATAGGTGAAAAGAGGTTTAGGTGACAATGACCATGTGAACTTATCTCAAAGAGATAGAAAGTACCATGAGAATCATGCCATGGGTAGAGCTATGGTACCCATATTTCAAGATTAGGCTATGACTATGAGGGATAATCATATGATTCAGTTGTAGTCAGTTACACCTAAAAAGAGGGAAATGAATGTGGTGTGAAAGTAAAGGATGAGCTTAAGTTAGACACAAAGTGACCAAGAACAAGATTTAAAAAAAGAAAATGATGCAAATTTAAAATAATTTAGGGGTTTAAGTTTTGATACTCCCTAGATCCATGCTTACATAAATGGTTGACATCAATAAGGAGAGTAGATGTCCCCCAGATACTATCCAATACTTGATGAGACATGGAAAAGATTTAGGTTGACAAAAAGGTGAGGTTGTTTAGGTGATAGTTTGGTGGAGAAGGGCAATCTCAAATGGTTCATTAGGTGGTGGAGAAGAGTAATCTTTAATGGTTTGGGGAGAAGATGACTCCAAAATAGGTTGGGTGGTATCCAAATGGGTTGTCCAATTTGGTATACCACTTAGTTCAAGTTGGGTTGATGGAGAAGGTACTCTCCAAAGGTTGGGGAGAATGTGACTCCCAAATAGGTTGGTGGAGAAGGGTAATATCCAATGTTTGGGGGATAGGGTGAATCCCAAATAGGTTGGGTGGTATTTAAATGGGTTTCCCAAATTTGGTATACCACTTGGTTCAAGTTTGGTTGATGGAGAAGGTGACTCCTAAATAGGTTAGTGGAGAAGGGTAATTTCCAACAGTTCAAGGTTGGTTGGTTGATAGGTTGAGTCAAAAATTAAAAGGGTTAGTTTGGTTAATTATTAAAGTATGGTTTGGGTTGATAACTGGTCAAATCCAAATGAAGGGAAAGTTCCCCTAGTTTGCTCTTTCTATGGATGGTCAAAGATGAAAAAATGATTCCAAGGTGAGGTGTTGTTTAATAAGAGGTTTTATGAAGGATGAAGATGACTTCATTTACCTCCCAAGGGTTGTTAGTTTGGAGTTCAAGTTGTAGGTTACAATTCAATTGGGGTCATTTTTATGGTGCTATGGCAAGGAAAACATTGTTGGGTTAGATTTGGATAGGTTTGAGGTCCAAAAATGATGTTGGGAACATCATCCTAAGATAGAGGTGAGGTGGAAAAGAGTGTCAAATTTTCCTAATGAGGGAGCTTAGGTGAGGTGTGGGTAGCTTGGATAACAGGGCAGCCGAGATTAAAAAAATCTTGAATGGAGGGCTGATGTTGATTTGTATTGATAGATAAATTGCTTATGGTTGGATTAAAAGTTAGGTTGATCATGGTTGATTGATTTGGTTTAGAGATTCATTTTATTGGTTGAGGGAGGTAGGATGGGTGGTTGATCCTAATTGTTATTTGGGTTTGATTATTTGTTTGGTAAGTTAAGGTGACAAAGATTTGACCCTATTCAAAAGGGAATTAAACCAAATAAAATATCATTAGGTAGATTAAAATAAAAAGATTATAGAGGAATTGAATGGGTTTGATTTTAGTTGAGGTTAGGCTGGATTTAGTTATAGGCAAGGTGTTTTGATCTTGGGTTGGCTCCATTAAAAGGGGAAGTAGAAGAGGTGGGTTGGTTTCCTTAATGATGATTTTAAGGGAAAGTTGAAAAGGTTCTTCTTGGTAAACAAGTGGATGGTTTAAGGTTGATTCTTTCTCAGTGATGATTTCAAAAATAAGTTAAAAAGGGTACACTTGGTTAACAAGTGGATCAGTTGGGGTTTTGATTATGGTTTACCTAGTTATATATTCTCTAAAGACAAAATCTAATGAAGGGACTTCATTATGTTGAGGGCTTTGGTCATAAGATTACAAAATAATGGGTGCAGAAAGAGGTTCAATCATTGATTGTTTGAAGACATCCAAGGCTAGGTAGGGGGAAATATGGAGAATATCCTTTGGAACCTCCTTTTGATCTATAAGGTTTTGGATGATCATCTTAAAAGACCCACATCTATCTACCACATGCCCATTTGTATGATGATATGTACAAAACTCATTTTCTATGAACTAAATGGGTTTTAGAAGAGAATTATTGATGGGTTTGATTTGAGGGAGTCTAATGATCGAAACCCTTAAATTTTTTTCAAGGATCAAGGCATATGATTCCCCCATTGGGGTATACTACATAGGAAGAGGGTGCACTAATGGCTCTTGAGGTTGTAAACTAATCAGTCAGTTTGGTAATGTTAGTTAGCTGAATATGCTTGGTTGATGTGACAAGTTTGAGTGATTTAATGGGTTAGGTATGCTTGATAAGGTTGGTAGGTTAGAAAATTTTGGTTTATAGTTATTGGTTTGATTTGGTGAGGTTGGTTAGTTTAATAAGATTGGTGGGTTAAAATTTTTTAGTTGGTTGGATAAGGTAGGTTTGTTTGAGAGATTGGATAAAGTTAACATATTTTATAGATTTGACATGGTTGATATGGTGGGTAGGTTTATATGGTTGGGTGGTTTAAAACGTTTGTTTGGTTTAATATGGTAGGTTGATAGTTATTGGTTATATTTGATGGGGTTGATAAGGTTGAGAAGGTTAGAAAGGTGGGTAAAGTAGGTTGGATTGATAGGTTTGATAAAATAGGTAAGGGTGATAAGATTAATTGGTTATAAAAGTTTTTTTGATAGTTTTTATTTGGATGATTATTAGTTTTATTTGATGAGGTTGATAAAGTAGGTTGATAGTGGTTGGTTTGATAGTGGTTGGGTTGATAGTTGTTGGTGGTATAACTAGGGGATAGACCAAGTCTTAGTTTTGAGATAAATAAGGTTGACACAAAGGGGGCATCAGTGATTGATATGATGGTTGACGTAGGTAATTGAAAGTTTGATAAGGTTGAGATAATTGACATGATGGTTGGGGTGGGTAACCCAAATATTGGTGAGGTTGAGATAGTTGAGGTGTGTTATGACAAGGGTTAAATAAGGTTTGAAAGGTTATTGGTTGGTTGAGGTGATGATCAAGTGGTTGTTGAAAGGATGTTAATTGGATGTAGTTTAGGTTGAATTGATTGCATGCAAGGTTAGGTTGGTTGTAGGTGAGATTAGGTTGGTTTTAGGTGAGATTGGGCTAATGGTCAGCAAGGTTGGGTTGGTTGTAGATAATTTTGGGGGTATAAATGGCTCTTGATATGAGGTAACATTCCAAGATAAGAGGGTTATCTTTTAGGAGTCTAGCAAAGTTAGGATCTCCTAAATAAACTATATAAGGGCTCTCCATTAAACAAGTCAATGAAGATAAAGTAGGTGAAAGTAAGATGGTAGAAGGTTACCAAAAATAGTTAGATTCCTCAAAACTCAAACAAAGAGAAAGAAATAAAGTGATCAAATAAATATAACACACACTAGAGTACGTTAAATCATGTGGTTAACTTTAATCTCACTTTTGGATTATGCCTTAAGTTATAAGAAAGTGTGATAGAAGTTGGCTTATAGATTAGGTGTTTTAGAAGCAGTCTATGGTTGGTTTTGAGTTGTTTAGGTGATCAAAATAATATATATTAGAATCAATATATAGCTTGGTATTAGGGCCTACCCTCTCACTTCACACACCACAACGATAAGGGTGTTGGGTGCTTAGCCAATATATATTGATATCTAGAGTTTATACTCAACTAGATAGCTAAGTTGGTTCTCCCTTTGGTAGTGAAATCCAAGTAGGATTTTAGAGAAAGGGTAAGGTGAATTCTAGGTGATGAAATCCTAGTTGGGCCTTGTCTCATATTGTTTTGATGTTTGATTAATGAAAGTGGTTTGGCTAGTGTGTGCAACAAAAATGGTGCTATGATAAGATTATTATGATTTAATTTTAAAGTGAACTAATATTAAAATTAAGAAATAGATGCAGTTGATTTTAAGCCCAAAATAAATTTTAGTTTCAATTATGAGCATAGATAGAGAGAAGAGCATACAAATTCAAAGAAAATGTGATTAGAGAATCTAGTGTCCCATTGGGCGTGCTATAATGTTTCATGTAAATTTTTAGCTTTAATTCAAGGAAAGAGAGAAAATAAAATAAATATGAGTGTGGTTAAAAAACCTATTTGGTTGTGTGTTCATTGAATTAGAAGACTGTGAAGAGCTCCTCTTTGGATTGGGGGAAGAACTACAAATAAGAAAACACTAAAGAGATGGTTGATTAGTTAGGTAGGAAGGTGGATTACATAGCAAGATATATCCAAGAAGTACATGACTTTATTAGAGGCTATCAATACACCTTTTAAGATAAATTAATGTTGATAAAATTATGTTTCATAACATAAATAAAAGTATTTAATATGGATGAAATAATACTATTCAAAATAAATGTTTAGATTAACAAGATAACATTAAGGTGAATTCCAAACTATTAAAAATATAGTCCAAGTATGGTTAGGGTATTTTTTATAGTTTGTATTGTTATAGAATTCAAGAAAATAGGGTTTTGGTTAAGGTTGAAAAGTGGTTTCTGCTTGCTAATTTTGAGTGTCTGGTTTTACATAGTGACCATCGGTGGTCAGGATAACCGTCAATGTTTAGGCTAATTATTAATGATCAAGATTGAAGGTGAAGGTGACCATTGGCAGTTAGGATGACCATCAATGATTGACTATGGGTTTTTCATAGCTTATTGATTCTAGATAGAATAGGTTATGGGTTGGTTATACAAAATTTATGTAGGTTTTTTGGAGGTTGGTTAATGGTTGTGAGGGCTAGAGAGAGCCTAAAAGGTATCAAGAATAAAGGTTTTGATACTCAAGTGTTGAGAATGATCAAGGGATGCTTGGTAGATATAAGGTGTTTGGAGTTTTAAAAATTATTAAAACTAAGTAACTAAAACTTAAAACAAAAATAATATACTTAGCTTATGGTTGATGGTTGATATCTTGGAGAAGTCCTAGAGCTAGCTGAAGATGATTACTGATGAAGAGATACCTATATAATAAGTTGATGATGATTGATGACTTGCTCTTGATGATCTATCTACTTACTTTTTCTTCTCCCCTTAGTTATCCTCTTTTCTCTTTATATGCATAAGAAAGAGGTGGAAGTGAAGGTGTAATTGGGTCATCTAAATATAATTTATCTATACAAAGGCTCACAACATAAATTAGATAAGGTTATATTTAGAAAAGGGTCAATGGAGCTTGCATGCTCTTGGTTGAAAGGTGGATCCTGATCATCGACAATCAGGGGTTCCCAAGGTTGACCGTTGATGGTCACCCTAACTATCAATGGTCAGGGTCCATAAGAAAAGGGTCTTAAAGGTTAGGGTTATTTATTTGGGTGAAACTAAGTGTAGATTGGTTGGTTTAGGATTGATAGGTTTAGGTTGGTCCTAAGGTGATCCTAGGGTAGGTCCAGGGGTATTTTGACATTTAGAAGCATAGGTGTGTGGATTTTTGATGTGTACAATTCCCTATAATTTTGAATATGTTTGTGTGTGATGAAGGAGCATTCAGGTACATAAATAATCTTGCATCATCCAAAGACATGGGTTTGTGTTCTTATGTACATTTTATGTGTTGTGTGGCTTGTCTATTTTAAAAATGTTACAAATGTGAGGGATATTGAAATCAAGCCAAAGAACATCATCAAGAGTCCCATAAGTCAAGGATTAATTTAATCATCTCCCATTACTCAAAATGAGATTTTCCTAGGATCATGAATAAACTACCACTTAATATAGATGAAGATTACAAAACCTTTGGTTTTTTGTAGCCAACAATTTCATAATTAATTATTAAAACATGTCAAATAACTACCTAGATCAATAAAACATGATATGTGAACCATTTTCCAAGACAAAGGAAGCTCAAAGAGGTTGGTAGGATGTAGTGTCAAGACACCAAAGTTTAACAGATTTTTGGAAGGAGAGTTGGAGGTTAATTGATAACATTTAAGAAAATAAAGTAGGGAAAAGATGAGTTATAACTCTATAGATAAGTAGATCTAAGAACATGATAGATAGATGTATGTTCATGTAACTTATTCATTAAACTAAGGAGATTCTTCTTCATAATCAGTAGGGGAAAGGGTTAGTGTATGTATGTGTATGAATCTCTATAACATAACTAAAAATTATTAAATAAATCACGTGGTTTCCATTTACATTTATTTTATATACATGTGTGTCCATAAGATTGAATATGGTAACTCCCATCAGGAAGTATGGAAACAATTCACTTGGTCCCCTCATTCTTTCCTACATCAATTTTTATTCAAGAAAGATTTTCCTTAGTGGGTTGCATGTTTGAGGTACTTTTGAGTTAAGTTTTAGGTTATAAAAGATAAGTTTTCATTATTATGATGATATACCAAACATAGGACATCCTCTTAGAGGAGGAGGAGGAAGTGCACTTAGAGTTGTAGACTTGGTAGAGATGCAAAATGGAATCCAAGTAAGATTGAATACAATGGAGACAACATAAATAAGATGAAATATTTTTTATGTTATAAGTGATGATGTAGAGGCATTGACTTGAGATTTTTAAGTGGATCAAGATATAATGGATGAACTTGAAAGTTGGACAATGTACACACATAAACAAACATGATAACCTTACACAATCAACATCCCATGATTGGGATAAGTTAACCTACATAAATGATGGGAAATTTATCTAATGGTCTCATAAAATAAGATAAATAGGTTAGGTTAATTTAACTATAAAATATTGTGTGATAGGTTGATCCAACCTTATAGAATTATAAACTATGCACATCAAAAAAATGTACTTTCCTATTTTAGTATTATTCTATTGATTTACAACATTCATTTAATATAATGAATCATCTAGTAGATTATAAAAGGACTAGGTAGTGTAGTTCTTGGTCAATATTACTCTCTTTGAATGGAGAAAATTTAGGTTATATTACTCTTGGTATTTGTTTGACTCAATCAAGTTGGTCTTGCCTAGCAAAATCCATCTAATAAAGAGGACAAGTAGGATAACACAAGATTCAAGGATGGGAAACCAAATTAGATACATTGGCTATATAATTAATTAACTAATAAATAGATTTTTCTTGGAAGTTGTGCTTTTTCTAACCTAGTTTATTCATCTGGGGAATTGAATTGATTGATTATGAGATGTGGAGGTGTGGTAGAGTGAAATACCTCCAACCAAAGATTAGAGTTGATATCGATTTGTATGTTTTCCACTTGATTGGAGGTGAATATTCTTGGAAAATATCTTATCCTATGTGGATCCTCTTTTTCTAGGAGTATCATCCAAGGATATCAGAATGTATGTGTTGAATGATGTTAAATCTAAAATTTTATTACGAGTTTTAAATGTTTATGTGCATGTTATTCTAATTGATGTCTTGTAAAATGAAAGTTTTAAATAAGTAAAGAAAGTAAAACACATTTAAATGAAAGTAAACAAATGAATTCACATGTAATTAAACACAAATAAATTTACCATTTCTTTAATTACCTAATTACATGCAAGATGAATACAAGCAAAACTAATCTTTTTTATTTCCTTTTTCCTTTTCAATGCATGCGAACAATAAAAGTTATAATTCTAAACATACGAAACAAAATAATTTATTTCTATTTTCAACATTTTAAGGATGTAAATGAAAAATAAATAAGTGTTGGTAATGCACAAGTAAATTCTTTTTGTATTTTTCAAAATTTTATGAATGAAAGACTCATAATTGTAAATGAATTAAATATTGAAATGGATAAAAATTTGAACTATTTTATATTTTTTAAATTTACATGAATACAAGGCTGAAAATCAATTAATCAAAATGCCTTTTCCTTTTTTATTTTAATGTTTATGGATGCATACAAGAATATAAATCTGAAAAAGAAATGATCTAATTAGATATAGAGGCAAAATGATAAATTTAAATTGAATTATTGGTTGTAATAAGGTTCTAAATTAGTATAAACCTCTACTAGAATTATTATGATAGAAAATCAGGCTAATGATTTAATACAAAATTCTAATGTGCTACAGGAAATGAAAATAAGAAGTAAGACCAAACACTATGAATGAATAAATCAAAAGAAAACTATTTAAAAGAGGTGGCATGTAAATATGAACTATTATGGGCAAATATTTTGTGGGTGTAAAATAATAAATATATAATATTAATGTCTGTAGAGGATAAAAACAAAAAAAGAAATGAAGATAACCAAAGAGATGAAGAAATGACACTCAGAAAGATTTTTAAATGTAAACAAGATTCATGTAGGATATCTCTTCTAAGGAAATAATTATTTATTCATAAATGGTTGTTTAATATGGAAATGAAATAATGGAAATTTCATGAATAACCCCATGTGTACAAGAAACATAGAGGAAACACCCTTTCGGGTCAACCTAAGTGGATGAGTGTAATGAATTAGGTCATCCAGGTCTTGGGTTTGATTTGGAGTAAATGTTATATGATGTGGGGGCTCTGTCATGTAGCTTGAGGACTAGGGGACTAACCCAACTGCTCCTTAAGAGGGGAGGGGGTGAATATGGCATAGATATGTTATACAACTTGGTTTGATACCTTGGCATTAAAAAACATGTAGGAAAAAAATTTAAATAAGAGTTTATGCATACCCATAAACTATGAAGAAAAATTTTATAAAAGAAACACAAATGATATAGAGGTTTGAAGAAATGCAAACATATACAATACACTCAAAGATAAATGGATTAGTTATTTGAGAGCTTAAGTGGGATGAAGAAGTAGGGTGAATATTATGAATAAATCCACCCCCCACCCCTAATATTTCTACAGTTTGTTGATTTGGTAAAGGGTAAGCTAATTTTAAATTTTAACAATTACTAAAATACAAGTGAAATAAATGCACATGAAAGGTATTTTAGTTATGTTTGATTTTAATTAACTATTTTTTTAAAAATGAATAATTATAATATAAGAAAAAGAACATGAAATATAAAACAAAGACACCTCCATCATGTCAAGTGTGGATGACAAATTGGAAGTGTGTTGTAGGTTGTTGATCTTCAATTCTTAGGTTTCCACCTCCATTATAGTTGATCAATTTGTTCAAGGGATGGATTTAATAGAAATAAGGATGTCATATTTTGAAATTGAAAGCAAAGTGTGAAGGGAAAGTGTAATAGTTCTTGAGCAACTTTAAAAAGGATAGAGTCTAGGGTATTCATTTATGAATTTTTTGATCTAAATTTCAACTAGAAGAGGCATATTTGTAGAATAAGTGAAATGGGAAGTCAATTAGAGAAATAAACATTTTATTGGGGTAGTGGGAAGTCAATTGAAGTAATGAGGATTTGACTAGGGAAGGAGAATCAAAAGTAGAGAATTAATTAGGAAAAATGTTTCAAAATGTGTGTTTCATAAGATAAATTGGGAATTCCAAAGACAATGATGAAAATACCACTTTAAACATATCGATAGTTCTATAGTGCCACATGAAACTTAAAAATTTGGAAGTTCATATCCTATCATTTTATGATTTGACATTTTTGAAAAGTTTCAAAATAAATAAAAGGGGAAATGAAAAGGGAACATAGTTGAGCATACTACATTTTTATTCGAAGGTTTATGGCATCATCATCAATTTTTTTAGTATGTTCTACTATGAAATTTTTGGGTGTGTACATAGTGCCTCCTTATGGATGTACCCTCTCATGAATAAGCTAGGTTATTTTATTGAGAAGAGGAAACCCCATTGAAGGGGAGGGTTATATAACTTACATTGGTTACTTGTGCAGTGAAGAAAATCCAACTAAGATGCCTCATCACTTACAACCAAAATTAGGGAATCAAGTGAAACATATTGAAGAGATAAAAAATACACTATTTAATTAAAACTCAAGGCAAGAACACTCACCATACATGGAGGGGGAAAAAATAATACTTGGTTTCTCCTACCATGGGGGAAAACTTAGAGCTTGGTGAAGAGATGTCAACATGAAAAGATAAAACTAGATCCAAACATAAAAGCAAAATTATATATATATATATATATATAATACTTATTGTCGATGTAGGGTAAGGGTATTGCCTAGGTTGTCATGTGTTTCTTTATTCCTACCAAACTTGAAAATGTATCAAAGTACATGAAAAATTAAAGAAATAAAGTAAACTATGCTAAAAATGGTAGTTTTAGAATAAAATAATCAAATAAAAAAGTTACTATAAATGGGTTTTCATTCAAATTTTGGAAATCATTTTCACCTATTCACTTGCTAAATTTGAGCTCTAGCCCACCTTTGACCAAATATCATGCAGATATAAGTGATGGAATGAGCATAGAGAGAGGATGGTTGTGGTACCAAAAAAATAGATATGGCCTAGGAATAAGTTAGTTTTTGTTCATTTTCCCCAAAACCCTAGGTTTGTTATATTTATTGAAAAATTCTCTGGGAGATATCAAATTTGATGAATTTCTAGTCAAATGTTCATAATGAGTATAAGATTATAATTAAATTATTTTTTCATTTTTTAAATTGAGGTTTTGAAAGGATTTGTTTATCTTTGACTTTAAATGAGAAACAAATGAAATGATTGGTATGCATAGATTGGTAGTTATGCAATTACATTAGCAATTACACAACCATCATGATGATTGTGTAACTATCATGGTAGCTTCATATTTCCCCCTTGAATATAGAAATGGTTTCACCATAGTATGGGTTATAATTAATTTTGGAATCCTTAGACTAATTATAACTTGTTTTGGTAGATGCAAAGGACTTACATGAGGTTGATTCAAGACTAGGAGAAAGATTGGTTTCCTTAACTGAATGATTTATTAATTTTTGATGAGATTTATTTATTAAATCAAGTAGGAATATTTTGGATAGTGTAGGTGGGGTTTATTTTCCCAAAAAAAAGTTATTATGTTATTTTTTTACATACTAGGATGCTAATTAAAACACTATCTAGTTTTTACAAGTGCTAATTGAGTGGACTATCACCCTAGAGGACATATAGAGGATTATGGGGCTACCTTTGATGGGATGGAATTTGAATCTAAGGGAAGCCATAGATAGTGTAAAGGCCCAAATATGGGTGAAATAATTTTATGATGGGGAGGTACATTATGTGGGGGACAAGCAATGGGTCTATTTGGTGGGAGTGGAGAGTGCAAAGATCCCTAACATGTGTAAATTTACCACTAGTGTGTTTGCCTCACCATTGGTAGGGGACAAGTGTACATTCATTATACAATATTATTGGTAATATGTGGTGAGAGATATTAAGGTCCACGTGTGTCGATATAGCTAGGATTAATATGTTCTAGGTAGGACATACATAGACTTATATAGGATATCTTGCTTTGACACACTTTCTTTGAGCCATACAATATTAATGATGTGTTAGGTGTATGAGTGGATGACCCTTTATCAAAGGGGAGTTAGGATTTTAGATGCATAGGCCATATAAACATCTAGATGGGCTGGTATGGCCTAATTTAGATAATCCCCTATATTTATGGGTACATATACTATTAAATACATTATTTCTTGACCCTATGCTAGGATGGGCCAATTATGGGGTGACAAGGAGATTACACTTAATGAGTTAAATCAAGCCATAAATTGAAATTGAGGAAAAAAACTTGGCTAAAACCTAATAGAGTCATCAAAGGGGAATCCATTTGATTTATTAATATTTATAATTTCAATAATTATCAACCTAAGGTGTGTATTTGGCAAGGTGTAGGTATTGTATATGCAAAACTAGTCTCTTTCAAGGATTGAGGCGATAAATGTTACATATAGGGAAACACACTTTCATAAACCAAAGTAACACACTTGCATGGAAAGTAAACAACAAGAAATTAGATCTATTGCTAATTTGGAAGCTTTCTCACACTATATGAAATTTGAACTTGCCAAAATCAGAAATTCTTATGAAAAAAACACAAAAGTAAAGATATTATAGTTTAATCAAATAATAAATAAAGCATTCAAAAAATGAAAAATTAAATTCTAGACTAACAAATGAGATATTTAACACAATTCATCTCAAGTGGGTCCCACCTCAGTTGGAGTTGTGTTATAACCCTTTTTATTTTTATATCTAATTAATTAAAAACACTTCTTAAATTAATGAACATGTAGCAAGGATAGTATTGCCAAAAAAAAATTATAGATTTTTAGAATAAAATTCAATCTTCCCTCTCTGAATTTCTTAATTTTTACTTCTTACTTGCTAACCTATGCCTTTTTGTCTAATCTTTAAATAGATAAGGTAGGTTCTTATTTAAATAATTTAATTAGAACATAAAGTATAATTGATTTATGGATATTAGTAGAATTTAATAAAAACAACTTGCACATTTACTATGACAAATTTATAATAAATAATTAGAAAATAGGACACATGAAGAAAATAGTTTGTTACATCATTGAAATGGTCTTGGAGGTATGATCTAATGGAGGAGTGATAATAGGACAATATAACATCAACTTGTCCTTTTTCTAGATTTTAGAAACTACCATGCCAAATTGATAGTTTGAGGAGGATTTAGTTATAACTCAATGTCAACAATAGTGTTACAAGTTAGTTTTTAGCTACTATAGGTTAGAATGACTATTACAACCATGAATATAGGTTTTCCACCTAATTTTTATAGGTTATCTACCTATTTGTTAAGGTTTTTATACAATTGTTACTATGGTTTGGATAAATAGTTGCTAAAATTTGGCCTACCCAATTGCTACGTGTTAACATGTGAGTGATCTAACTGTGTTATCTAGATGATACAAGTAGATTATTTACTTCATGGTTTTTTATTAATATATACATGTAATGAATTAATAATAAATCCAAAATAGTAATGATATTAAACTATACAATCTTATTCATAAAATAAATAATTTAACAAAAAAACACCAAAGATATGTACATGTTCATTCAGTACTATATAACATAAAGGGGTACAAAATGAAACTTTGATATGCTTATGGTTGATTAAAAAGGATCAATAAAATAGGTTTGGGAAGGCCTTTCAAGGTTAATCTCTTAGGTCATCAGACCCCTAAAGTAACTAATTTTTTCTCCTCAATTAACTTAGATTTCATTAAATCTTATCATGTATTGGGCATATAACTCAAAAACTAAAAGGTTTAGATGAACCTGCTTCTTGTCTCAAGTAAAACCCTCTATTTTTCTCAAAATTTTCCCATATCTTATTTTTTTCATATTCATTTAACTATTTCTTCCTTGTTTAATCACAAATAAGAAACCAAAATGGAGGAGGATGAAATATTATAAACAACCATTAAATCCTTTGCCTCATTGCTTCATCAATATACTTATGCACTCTTTGGAGTGATACTCTAATGTTATACTTGGATAAATGTTCCTTTCTTTAAAACTCAAGGGTTAATTCATCCCATCTTGTGCATGAATCAAGAGATGCTCTTTGAATTTGATCCAAATGTGTGATATACTAAATTTAGGCTTGAATTTATTTTATCATAGAATGCAAAGCCACATCTGATTATGCCATTAGGGTGATCTAGTCTTCTACTATTTTAGCCTAATGGATTATCCCATTATTATTAACTTGGAATCCTTTTCCTTTTCATGATATTTATGTATCTCCTTATGATTTTTGTCTTCATTAACAAGATATGAATAAAAGGATCTAAGTAGAACATCCCCAACATATAGATTTTGATTCCAATTTATATCATAAATAATAACATAATCATGAAGATAGAATTAACATAGTTGGTTTTGGATTTTAGGGGTACTCCTCTCATAAACATTAAAGAATGTGTGATAATAACTTAATGTTGTAGGAAAATTACAATATAGATATATGAATTTTAATATTATCCACTCCTTAAGGTAGAGGGCATAGACCCTTGCAGGTGGTGTCAACTCTCTTATTTGGACAATTAGCTGGCTTAATTCTTACACTTTTCCTTTCAACTTAGTGATATATTTTTCCTTATCTTGTAATTTTTCCTCTGTCTCCTTCAATTTTTTATTCATTGTCTTCTTTTCTTCTAATAACTAACTATACTCACTATAACATTAGACCTATAGGGCTTGAATATTAACATCTCTTTTAAAAAATAGTTCCTTCTAACTAGGTCCATTTATTTAGGTGGAAACAAATTTAAAACTTATTTCAATGGTTTCTTTAGCTACAAGATATTTTATTGTTATGGGGACTTGAATGTGTCTATTTTCCACTTATACCACCCTTACTAATGCATCCAATTCATTAGCTTGGATTTATATTACCCTAATCTATGCCTTAATTGTCTCAATTTATATTTAAATAGCTACCATTTATTTGTTTTTTTTACCTAGAAGAATAGTGGTTCTTGTTACTCTACCACTTCTTCCTTCTCAATGTCTTGCTATTCCATTCTTATTTATTCTTCTACTACCTCATATGTAAGGCCCCAATGTTTAATTTATCCAAAGATTCCAAACATTGATTTGATTAAGATATAATTTTCTTATCCACTACTGATATCATTTTGGGTATCATCTTCTCTGGTTACCTCCACCTCCTTAGATGAGCCTCTATTCTCAATGTGGAAAAAAATAGAGGCCATAAGGGTCTACTATTTTGCTACCTTGTATTTGACTCTTTGATATTACCTCCTAGGATAACTTGGTAGGGGAGCTCTTTATGTTTTCCTATGCCTTGAATATGAGGGAATTTCTTCTACCCTTTGTTCTAGAATTATTTCTTACCCTTGTCTTGTGAGTATGGGGAGGAAGGGTGTAATATTAGCCTCATTTTTATTTAGTAGGTTATTCTATTATCACATTCTCTTCTCATTATTAAAAAACCATATTGTATTCTTGATATTATATTAGAGTATGGGTTTTATTTGTTCTCATATTTATTCATTATGGTATTTTTACCTCACTTGGAGTTTTCCTAATTTCATGGAGAAGCTTGCTTAGGTGTATAGGTTTCTCAAATGACTAGGAAATAACTCCCTTGATTGAATATTATGGGTATGGGAGTTACTCCTATATCCTTAGATCTATTGACCACCTTTTATGGAGGAGTTATTATTCTATTCTAGGGGTATATTTACCACATTTTATGGAGGAGTTACTCATCACTCTCTTATTTGTGTTTCTCACATTTATGAGCTTTGTTAAGAGAAGTTTAGCTTTTAGATCCTATCTTGTTTTGTGCAATATTCTCAATTTTTGTTTCATTTTACTTTCAAATAATTTGTGGTATACACCTACTTGTTTCATGTAATCACTTTGCTTGTGCATTTGATGTATTCGCAGCTTGAAATCAACCCCAATACGGAATCAAATCTATCTCAATAATCATGTGTCTAGTTATTTGATGTAAGCTTTATTTTGAAATGTTGTGATTTTTTTGTGTATTGTGAGGTAGTTTTAGAGGGTTTTAAGAAATGTTTTAGGTATTTTTGAAATCTCATTTTTAACTAAAATCATTTTTTTTCAAGCTAGTATATTTATAGTGGTGGTATTGTAGTTTTTTATTTAAACAAGATGCGCATGACCTCTTATCAATTTCATGACCTATATGATAGTTTTTATTCATTGAGATAGAAATAAGGTTACAAGTATTCACTCACCACCCGACCTACATACATTCTAAGGGATTGTGGATGGATTATCAATAAGGAGAGGGATATTCTTGGTTTTACAACCTCCTACATCTTATTCTAAGATTGATGACCACTCTTAATTAGCTCTAAATATGTTCTTCCTTACCTCTAAGTTCCATTCCAACCTAAATCTATAGATTCATGGAGGGAAGGAGATAAGTCTCTGCATGTTGTCATGCACATGAGGAAAAAATGTGGTGATTAAAGCCCCACTAACTACACTCATACTAGACCTCCACATTTCCATCCTTTAACAAAGGGAACTTATTATGATCCATGTCTTCCCTCTATCTTGACCTACTACAAGTTCATATGGGTACTTTAACCTCTGTGTATTTTTACTTCACTAAAAATTCACAATGAAACCACTTTTTTTACCATTCACAATATTCTTCTAAATTAGTAGTTTTGTTTATCTTTTTTAAAAGTGGGAAAGCCATTTTTGAAATGATAACTTACCTTATTCAAAATTTAAAATTAATTTTAATGTTTTTGTAAAGTCAAATATAGTTTATTGTCTATATAGTTCCTTTTCAAGGTGGTCAAATTTTATAAAAAGGGGTATACCTAAATTGTTTTGTGAGGGGGTCACTAGAATTTTTAGGAATTTATTATTATTTTTATTGTTCTTATTTAAAAAAAAATATTGTGATCCTTTTTTAAAGATAAAAATTAGTTTTGTAAAACTCTTCAATTTTTCACTTGTTAAAGACAAAAGGATGAGGTCTAGTTTGGTAGGTGGCCGAACCCCCTCACATTAAAAACATTTATTTTTCCTTCTCTCCATTTTTCACCTTGTATACTTGATTGGAAATATTTTTATCTGAGCTTAGCATCCTCATTTCATATTTTAGACATATACACTGGTTGTTCTAGATGCATTCTTATCTATGACCAATACCTTTTAAGCATGCATTGATTGAAAAAGTTGAGGGGGGTTAACCATTTCATAGTTTAGGGGGGGTTAACCATTTTATAATTTATGGGGGTGTATTATGTTTTGATTCACTCTTTATTTTTGTTTTCACATTATTTTTTACAATAATAAAAACATCAAATACAACCATTACACATTATTTATGCATAATCGATACAAGTTCAATTAATCCACTAATGCCATTCAAATACTATAAATGGAAAACCAAAATGTAAATCATATTAAGGAGCAAGGTTTTATATCATATTATAGTGGGTAATGAAATTAAACCTAGTACAAAAGCATAAAAAGTTAAGTGGTATAACCATTATGATGACACCTATGGGTTGCTATGTCTTTCTGTGTCTCCTAATCTTCTCTTTCACTTAAAACCTAATAAATATACCAATGAAGTGTGGACCATCTTGGAAAATCTTATTGGGAAGCTAGATGTGATGAGAGATCACAAACTTGAAAATGAGATTATTAGCCTAAGTCATAGCAACTTTGACACCCTTTATGATTTCTTCACTAGGTTCAAGTCTTTGACATTGTATTTCAAAGAATGTGGAATAGATAAGAAATATTACCAACTTATTCTTTCTATACTCTCTAAGCTAGGTCTTAGTTACTCAGTCTTTATATCTACTTTCCATGCCACTAAAATTTATTTAGGTACTATGTGGAAAATACCCACTTTAGATGCCTTTAATTTTGACTTGAATCAGGAGCAAGACAAGTTAATACATATGGGAACATTGAAGTCCACAAAAAATCAAGACCTGATTATTGGAAATGGGAAAGCAAAGACTTCAAACATAGAGAAGAAGAAAAAGAACAAGGATCAAGAAAAATAATAAAGAATCAACCTCTACCAAAATAATTACTAAAACTTCCTCTTTCAATGATAAACCTAAGAAAGAGAAGGTTAAGTTTGCCTATTACAATAAAAATGGGCATGATGAACATAAGTGCATGAAGAAACAAATTGATCACATAACTCATATTCTAGAGAAAAACAACATAGGTGTTGTTTAGAGTATCAAGAAGAATTCATCAACTCAAGATTATTCTAAAGTAAAAGGAAAAGGTAAAGAGAAAGAAAAGGGAAAGGATATTGTAAGAATTTCAACTCCAACCTATTCATGGGCTATTGGATAGGGTACTTTCCACCACATGGGCTCTTCAAAAGTTGAGTTTTTTTCCTTAGAGCCTTATAACATGTCCTCTATCACTTTGGGTGATAAGACTTTAGTAGAAGTTGCAAGGAGAGTCTATTGAAATGGATCAAGGAATATTAAATAATGTTCTAATTGTTCCATAACTTTAAACTAATCTCGTATCAATATACCAAATCACTCACATCAATACCGATATGAAGGTAGAGTTTTCGCCATATTCAATCATAATAAGAGAGTTTCACAATGATTCTACAATGGTAATGGGTAGGGTATATCACTAAGCTAGGTTATGTAATTTCTTACGTTTTGCACCTAATTCTTCTCTAAATACATTTTTGAATCATTTATATGGAGTTATCAAACTTTTGTATGAGTGGTTTATCAACCTCAACTGTTGCTACCTAGAATAACTCAAAAAGAATGATATGGTCATAGGCTTACCTCATGTCCATTTATTTGAGGGTCTTTATGAGGGCTACACCTTTGGGAAGCATATCAAAGAAAAATTTGACAAAGGCAAATCTTTGAGGGCTTCAAAGGAATTGGAGTTAGTACATAGTGATGTATTTGGGTATTTTATAAATCTATATTTCACAATGGATAAGTATGTCCTTACCTTCATTTATTATTTCTTGACATACACATGGGTTCACTTCCTTAGGTATACATTTTAAGTTTTTAACAAGTGTTGAGACTTCAAAGTTTTTGAAAAAAAACAATCTAAAAAATGCATTAAGGTTATTTGAGTAGATAATGGGGGTGAGTATGTCAACAAAAATTTTGAGCATTTTTGCATAGTAGAATGGATTGATTTATAATAGATAGTTCCATATAATCCTCAACAAAATAGAGTTGTAAAATGGAATAATTGGTACTTTAAAGAGATGGCTAGTTGAATTATTAACTATAAGTCACTTGCATCATGATATTTGGCTAGATTAATCAATTTTGCTTACTACATTAAATATAGGGTTCCCCATAAAGCTTTAAAAGTCATAACCCTCTTTGAAGCCTGATATATTAAGAAACTTGCAATTGAGCATTTTAGAATATTTGAATTTCAAAATATGGCTCATATACCTAAGAAGAATCATAATATATGGAACCTCAAAATAAGCCTTGCATCTTCATAAATTATCTAGATAGTGTCAAGAGGTACCAACTTCTTTATCTGACCATACATGAGTTGTTTATCAAGAGAAGTATTCACTTTTAAGAGAGTCCAATAAACTCAAAACATAAAACTTATCCCACTTCATTAGACTCACTTGGATTATATTTAGATGATTTAGATAATCTTAATAATATTTTAGAGGTGGAAGACATTTGTTCTAGTTTTTATAGTGATATTAGTGATGGGGATTCATCTCCATCCACATCTAGCAACACTTTAGAGGATGATGTTTATCTACATGAATCATCCACTTCTAGTCCTCTTTGGGAATGTAGACACTGCAGAGCACATATAAATGGGTTGGGGATCCTTTAGATGAAAGGTGGACATGTTCAAATTTTTAGATTGGGCCACATGATTTTTATGCATTTGCCTCAGATATGTAGACTTTTTAGGAGGTATCATGTATTCCTTAATGGGATTCTTCTATGCATGAGGAGTATAACTCATTAATCATGAATCATAGTTGTGATTTGACACTTACTAAGGGAATAAATAAGTTTTATGTAGATGGATATAGTAAATTAAGTATGTAAAATATTGGTATATTGATAAGTTCAAGGAATAATTAGTTGCAAAGGGTTTCTCACAAGTGCCTGACATCGATTACATAGAAATTTTTTCATCAATCACCAAAATAAATTCCATAAAACTCACACTTATTATTTCCAAAACCAATCATTAGAATATTCATCAAATGGACATGAAGAGTGTCTTTCTTCATGATGATCTTGAAAAGGAGATTTACATGGAGAAACCTTTGGGATTTGTTGATGTTAATTCCTTTGTATGCATACTTTATAAATCCATCTATGGACTCAAATAGGGCCCTTAATATTGATATGCCAAGATAGAGTCCTTTATTTTTTCAACAAGATTTAATAGATGTCATTTAGATCTAAATGTTTATCTCTTAAGGTATGATGATTTGCTCTTGATTTTAGTTCTTTTTGTTGATGATATTTTGATCACTGGTAGCTCTTCTTCATCCATTACAATGGTGAAAAGGGATCTTTAGGATGGATTTTCAATGATAGGCTTGAAATTATTACACCAATTCCTTGGGATTTAAATTTATCATTCATACTTAGGAATTAATCTTTCACAACCTAAGTATGCTCTCAATATACTTACTCAATTTCACATGGTTGATTGTAAGCCATATTTGACTCCATTATATATAGAATCAATATTGAGGTAGATTTTAATTAAAATTTAGTTTATTCTACCTTATATCAATAAATTATGGGTATCCTTGTCTAATTAACACATGCCAGACCTAACATATCATATGCAATGGGCCTAGTCTCTAGACTCATGCAAGAACCCCATGATATACACTATAAAGTAACTAAGAGGATCTTGCACTACATTCAGGGCACACATTGATTTGATATTCAATATAGAGTAAGAAATGACATTGACTTGATTGGATATATTACTTAGATTAGGTTGGCAATATTTAAAATCATAAGTCCACTTAAGGTTATAGTTTCTCCATTGGTTCAGGTCTGATTAGTTTGTCAAGCAAGGGCAAAAATTCCATTATTTTAAAATATATTAAGGCAAAGTAAAATGGGGATATCAATGTTATAACTAAGGCCATTTGGAATTAGGGGATTATCAAAGAGTTTGTAATCTAGTTTAGATGACCTATCATCATCTACTATGATAACCAGAGTACTATTCAACTTTATAGGAATTTGGTTCAACATCAATAGACAAAACACATGGAGATTCATGAAAAATTCATTATCAATCTCATTCATGGGGACATTAATGATGTAATATATTACTAGATAATAGAATATATTAAAAACATCTTCACCAAACTTTTCATAGAGATAACATATCTTAACTTGAGGGTTATTAATGAGGTTTGGGACATTGCAACATCATCTTTTGGGGGGCCTTCTAGCCTCTTTTTATTTCTCTCTTTTTTTTGGGGGGGGGGGGAGTTTGTCCTACAAGTTTTATACTTTTATCTAATTTATGAGAGATTAATTTGTACATGGGTACTTCATCAGGCTTAATTATTAAAACCCATATTTTATTACAATGCCCACCAAAGCTATGCTTATGGGGGGGGTGTTTGAGTAGGAGTTTTTTTTTCTTATATTTATTTATTATGGGAGTTTTTTACCTCACTTGTAGTTTTCAGAATTTCATGGAGAAGTTTGCTTAGGTGTATAGGTTGAATGGATGACTAGTAACTAACTCCCTTGACCAAATATTCTAGGTATGGGAATTACTTCTCTATTAGTGACATAAAAAACAATGCTACAAGTTAGTTTTTAGCTACTATAGGTTAAAATGACTATTACAACCATGGATACAAATTGGACACATAATTGTTATAGGTTAGCTACCTAGTTGTTAAGGTTTAGATACAATTATTGCTATGGGTTGGATACCTAGTTGCTAAAAGTTGCCCTACCTAATTAATACGTGTTAACCTATAAGTGATCCAACTATGATATCTAGATGATACATGTACATTATTTACTTCATAGTTTGTTAATAAGATATACATGTACTGAATTAATAATCAATCCAAAATAGTAATGATGGTAAATTATACAATCTTATTCATAAAATAAATAATTTAACAAGAAAAACCAAAGATATATACATCTTCAATCAGTACTATATAACATAAAGGGGTATAAAATGAAACTTTGATATGCTTATGATTGATTGAAAAGGATCAAGAAAATAGGTTTGGGAAGGCCTTTCAAGATTAATATCTTAGCTCATCAGACCCCCAAAGTAGCTTATTTTTCCTCCTCAAGCAATTTAGATCTCATTAAATCTTATCATGTTTTGGGCATATAACTCATATAAATAAAAATATTTAGATGAAACCTCTTCTTGCCTCAAGTAAAATCCTCTATTTTTCTCAGAATTTTCCCATCTCTTACTTTTTCCATATTCATCTAACTATTCCTTCCTTGTTCAGTCACAAATAAGAAACCAAAATGGAGGAGGATGAAATATTATAGCCAACCATTGAGTACTTTGCCTCATTGCTTCATCAATATACTTATGTACTCTTTAGACTGCTACTCTAATGTTATACTTGGATAAATATTAATTTCTTTGAAACTCAAGGGTTAATTCATCCCATCTTGTGCATGAATCAAGATATGCTCTTCAAATTTGATCCAAATGTGTGAGATACTAAATTTGGGCTTGAACTTATTTCATCATAAAATATAAAGCCACATCTGATTATGCCATTAGGGTGATCTAGTCTTCTACTATTTTAGCCTAATGGAATCTCCCATTATTATTAACTTGGACTCCTTTTCCTTTTCATGATATTTATCTACATTCTTACCTTTCTTGTCTTCATTAACAATATATGAAGAAAATGATCTAAGTATAACATCCCCAACATAGAGATTTTGATTCCATTCTATATCATAAATAATAACATAATCATGAAGATAGAATTAACATAGTTGGTTTTGGATTTTAGGGGTACACTTATCATTGACATTAAAGAATGTGTGACAATCACTTAATGTTATAGGAAAATTACAATAGAGATGCATGAATTTTAATATTATCCACCATTTAAGGTAGAGAGCATAGACCCTTACAGGTGTCTCAACTCTCTCATTTGGATAGTTAGGTAGCTTAATTCTTACACTTTTCCTTTCAACTTAGCGATATATTTTGCCTTATCTTGTAATTTTTCCTCTACCTCCTTCAGTTTTTTCTTCATTGTCTTCTTTTCTTCCAATAAATAACTATAATCGCTATACCATTAAACCTATAGGGATTGAATATTAAAATTTATTTTCAAAAATAGTTACTTTTGACTAGGTCCATTTATTTGGGTGGAAACAAATTCAAAAGTTCTTTCAATGGTTTCTTTAGCTACAAGATATTTTATTATTATGAGGACTTGAATGTGTCTAGTTTCCACTTCTACCACCCTTGCTAATGCATCTAATTAATTAGCTTAGATTTGTATTACCCTAATATATATCTCAAGTATCTCAATTTATATTTAGATAGTTACCATTTATTTTCTTTTTTACTTAGAAGAATAGGGGTTTCTTGTTATTCTGCCGCATCTTCCTTCTCAATGTCTTGCTATTCCATTCTTATTTATTCTTCTACTACCTCATGTTCAAGGCCCCAATGTTTAATTTATCCAAAGCTTCCAAACCTTGAGCTGAATAAGATATAATTTTCTTATCCATTATTGCTATCAGTTTGGGTATCTTCTTCTCTAGTTACCTCCACCTCCTCAGATGAGCCTCCACTCTTAATGTGGAAAATAATTGAGGCCATAAGGGTCTTCTATTTTGCTACACTGTGTTTGACTCTTTGATATTACCTCCTAGGAGAGCTATGTAGGAGAATTATTTATGTTATCCTAGGCCTTGAATATGAGGGAATATCTTTTACCCTTTGTTCTAAAATTGGTTTCTTACCCTTGTCTTGTGAGTATGGGGAGGAAGGGTCTAATATTAGCCTCCTTTTTCTCAAATAAGTTGTTTTTCTATCACATTATCTTTTCATTATTAAAAAACCATAGTGTATTCTCGATACTATGTTATAGTATGGGTTTTATTTTTTCTCATATTTATTCATTATGGGATTTGTACCTCACTTGGAGTTTTCCTAGTTTCATGGAGAAGCTTGCTTAGGTGTACAGGTTGGCTGGATGACTAGGAAGTAACTCCCTTGATCAAATATTATGGGTATGGGAGTTACTCCTATATTCTTGGATCTATTGAAAACCTTTTATGGAGGAGTTAGTATTCTATTGTAGGGTTTTATTTACCATATTTTTTGGAGGAGTTACTCAGTACTCTCTTATTTGTATTTATCACATTTATGAGCTTTGTTAATAGAAGTTTAGCTTTTGGATCCTATCTGGTTTTGTGAAATATTCTCACATTGTTGTTTCATTTTGATTTCAAAAAATTTATGGAGGTTCTTGGTTCATGTAATCACTTTGATTATGCATTCAATGTATTCAAAACCTGAAATCAGCCCCAATATGGTATCAAATCTATCCCTGTAATTATGTGTCTAGTTATTTGATGTAAGCTTGATTTTGAAATCTTGAGATTTTTTTTGCATATTGTGAGGAAGTTTTAGAGGGTTTGAAGAAACATTTTGGGTATTTTTTGAAATCTCATTTGTTACTAAAATCATGTTTTATTCAAGCTAGTATATTTATAGTGGTGGTATTGTAGTTTTTTTAAAATAGGATGCTCATGAACTACTCTCAATTTTATGACCTTGATGATAGGTTTTATTCATTGAGGCAGAAATAAGGTTAAAATTATTTACTCAACACTCACCCTACTTGCATTATAAGTGATTGTGGGTGGATTCTCAATAAGGATAGGGATATTATTGGTTTTAAAACCTCCATCTTATTCTAAGCCTGATGAACACTCTTATTCAGCTCTAAGGATGTGCTTTCTTACCTCTAAGTGTCATTCCAACCTAAATATATAAATGCATGGAGGGAAGGAGATAATTCTTTGCTTGTTGTGCATGCACATGAGGAAAAAATGTGGTTATTGAAGCCCCACTGACTACACTCATACTAGGCCTCCACATTGCCATCCTTTCACAAAGAAAACTCATTTAGATCCATGTAATCCTTATATCTTGACCTCTTTCAAGTTCATATAAGTATTTTAATTTCTTTGTATTTTTCCTTCACTAAACATTGACAACAAACCCACCTTTTTTACCATTTTTAGTATTATACTAAAATTAGTGGTTTTTTTAATTTTTTTTTAAAAAGTGGGAAATTCCTTTTTGAAATGATAACTTACCTTCTTAAAAATTTAAAATGAGTTTTAATGTTTTTGTAAAGTAAAATATAGTTTATTGTCTATATAGTTCCTTTTCAAGGTGGTCAAATTTTATAAAAAGGGGTGTACCTAAATTGTTTTGTGAGGGGGTCATTAGAATTTTTAGGAAGTTATTCTTTTTTTTATTACAAAAAATATATATTGTGAGCATTTTTTAAAGATAAAAATTAGTTTTGTAAAACTCTTCATTTTTTCACTTGCTAAAGACCAAAGGATAAGTGCCAGTTTGATAGGTGGCTAAACCCCCTTGCATTCAAAGCATTTATTTTTCCTTCTCTCATTTTTTCACCTTGTGTAATCACTTGGATGTATTTTTAGATGATCTTGACATCCTCATTTCATAGTTTAGACATTTCCACTAGTTGTTCTAGACACATTCTTAGCTGTGACCAATGCTTTTTTAACATGTATTGATTGAAATAGTCGAGGGTGGTCAACCATTTCATAGTTTAGGGGGTGTATTTTATTTTGATTCACTCTTTATTTCTACTTTCAATTTAATTTTTTCAACAATAAAAACATCAAATATAACCATTATACCTTATTTATACACAATGGATACAAGTTCAATTAATCCACTAATGCCATTTAACTACTATATATGGAAAAACAAAATGTATATTATATTAAGGAGCAAGGGTTTATATCATATTACAATGGGTAATGAAATTAAACCTAATACAAAAGCATAAAAAGTTAAGTGGGATAACCATTATGATGCAGCCTATGGGTTGTTATGTCTTTCTATGTCTCTTAATCTTCTCTTTCACTTAAAACCTACTAAATATACCAATGAAGTGTGAACCATCTTGAAAAAGCTTTTTGGGAAGTTAGATGTGATGAGAGGTCACAAACTTGAAAATGAGATTATTAGCCTAAGTCATATCAACTTTGACACCCTTCAAGATTTATTCACTAAGTTCAAGTCTTTTATATTATATTTGAAAGAATGTGGAATAGATAAGAAAGATTACCAACTTATTATTTCTATACTCTCTAAGCTAGGTGCTAATTACTCAGTATTTGTCTCTACTTTCCATGCCAATAAAATTTATTTAGGTACTATGTGGAAAATACCATCTTTAGATGCCTTTATTTCTCACTTGAATTAGGAACAAGACAAGTTAATACAGATGGGCACATTGAAGTCCATAGAACCTCAAGACCTAATTATTAGAAATGGGAAAGCAAAGAATTCAAGAATAAAGAAGAATAAAAAGAATAAGGACCAAGAGAAGAAGAAAGAATCAAACTCTACCAAAATAACTAATGAAAATTCCTCTTCTAATGATAAACATAAGAAAGATAAGGTTAAGTGTGCCTATTATAGTAAAAATGGGCATGATGAACATAAGTGCATGAAGAAATAAATTGATCACATAACTCATATTATAGAGAAAAATAACATAGGTGTTGTTGAGAGTATCAAGAAGAATTCATCAACTCAAGATTATTCTAATGCAAAAGGAAAAGGTAAAGAGAAAGAAAATGACAAGGCTATTATAAAAATTGAAACTCCAACCTCTTCATGGGTTATTGAATCAGGTGCTTCCCACCACATGGGCTCTTCACAAGTTGAGATTTCTTCCTTTGAGCCCTATAGCATGTCTTATATCACTTTGGGTGATGAGACTTCAGTAGAAGTTACAGGGAGGTTTTATTGAAATGGATGGAGGAATATTCAATAATGTTCTAATTTTTCCATAACTTTCAACTAATCTCCTATCAGTATACCAAATCACTCACATCAATATGGGCATGAAGGTAGAATTTTCATTAGATTCAATCACAATCAAAGAGTTGAACAATGATTCTACAGTGGTAGTGAGTAGGATATATCACTAATCTAGGTTATATAATTTCTCACATTTTGCACCTAATTCTTATCTGACTACATTTTTGAATCATTTAGATGGTTTTATAAAACTTTTGTATGAGTGGTTTATCCACCTCAACTACATCTACCTAGAATAACTAAAAAAGAATAATATGGTCATAGGCTTACCTCATGTCCATTTATTTGAGGGTCTTTATGGGGATTACACCCTTGGGAATCATATCAAAGAGAAATTTGACAAGGGAAACTCTTTGAGGGCTTCAAAGCCATTAGAGTTAGTACATAGTGATGTATCTGGGTATTTTACAAATCTATATTTCACAATGGTTAAGTATGTCCTTACCTTCATTGATGATTTATTGAGATACACATGGGTTTACTTCCTTAGGTAGAAATTTTAAGTTTTTAACAAGTTTTGAGACTTCAAATTTATTAAAAAAAAATATAAAAAATGCATTAAGGTTATTTGAATAGATAATGGGGGTGAGTATGTCAACAAAAAGTTTGAGAAGTTTTGCATAGTAGAAGGGATTGATTTATAGCAGATAGTTCCATATATTTTCTCAACAAAATGGAGTTGTAAAATGTAAGAACATGTATTTTAAAGAGATGGATAGTTGAATGATTCAATCTAAGTCACTTAAACCATCATATTGGGCTAAAGTAATGAATTTTTCTTTCTACATTTATAATAGGGTTCCCCAAAAATCTTTAAAATTCATAACCCCCTTTAAAACTTGGTATAGTAGGAAACCCATAATTGAGAATTTTAGAATCCTTGAATCTCTAACTATAACCCATATACCTAAGAAGAAACATAAGTCTATGGAAACTCAGAGTAAGATTTGCATCTTCATAAGTTATCCAAATAGTGTCAAGAGGTGCCAACTTATTCATTTGACCATACATGAGTTATTTATCAAGAGAAGCATTCACTTTCATGAGAGTCCCATAGACTCAACACTTAAAACGTATACCACTTCATGGGACTCACTTGGATTTGATGTAGATGATTTAGATAAGCTTGTGCATATTTTAGAGGTGGAAGACACTTCTTCTAGTTCTGATAGTGGGATTAGTGATGGGGATTCATCTCCATCCACATCTAGCTACACTTTGGAGGATGATGTTTATCTACATGACTCATCCACTTCTAGTCCTCTTTGGGATATGAAGACACTATAGAGCACATATACATGGGTTGGGGATCCTTCAAATGAAAGGTGGACATGTTCAAAATTTTAGAGTGGGCCACATGATTTATATGCATCTACCTCACTTATGTAAACTTTTTAAGAGGTATCATGTATTCCTTAGTGGGATTCTACCATGCATGAGTAGTATAAATCATTAATCATGATTCATACTTGTGATTTGACACTTCCTAAGGGAAGAAATAAGTTTGATGCAGATGGATATATAAAATTAAGTATTCAAAATATTGGTATATTGATAAGTTCAATGCATAATTAGTTGCAAAGGGTTTCTCACAAATGCCTGGCATTGATTACATAGAGAAATTTTCACCAATCACCAAAATAAACTCCATTAGATTCACACTTATTATTTACATAACCAATCATTAGAATATTCATTAGATGGACATGAAGAGTGCCTTTTTTCATGATGATCTTGAGGAAGAGATTTACATGGATCAACCTTTGGGATTTGTTGATGATTCTTCCTTTGTATGCATACTTTAGAAATCCACCTATGGCCTCAAATAGGGCCCTCCAGCTTGATATGCCAAGATAGATTCCTTTATTTTTTTAATGATATTTAGTAGATTAAATTTATATCTAAATGTCTATCTCTTAAGGTAGGATGATTCGCTCTTGATTCTAGTTCTTTTTGTTGATGATATTTTGATCACTGGTAGCTCTTCTTCATCCATTACAATGGTGAAAAGGGATCTTTAGGATGGATTTCCCATGAGAGGCTTGGGATTTTTACATTAATTAATTAGGATTTAAATTTATCATTCCTAATTAGGAATTAATCTTTCACAACCTAAGTATGCCCTCAATCTACTCACTTGAGTTCACATGGTTGATTATAAGCCATATTTGACTCCCTTTATATCTAGAGTCAATATTGAAGTAGATTATACTTCAAATATAGTTTATTCTACCTTATATCAATTAATTATGGGTATCATTATCTACTTAACACATACTAGACCTAACATATCATATGTAATGGGTTTAGTCTCTAAATTTATTAAAGAACCCCATGAGTTACACTATAAAGCAACTAAGAGAATCTTGCACAACATTCAGGGCACACATTGGTTTGAGATTTAATATAGAGAAATAAATGACATTGAATTAATTGGATATATTACTTATATTAGGTTAGAAATATTCAAAATAATAAGTCCACTTAAGGTTATAGTTTCTCCATTGGTTTAGGTCTGATTAGTTCGTTAATCAAGAAGCAAAATGCCATTGATTTAAAATCTACTGATGCAAAATAAAAGGGGGATATCAATGTTACCACTGAGGCCATTTAGAATTAGGGAATTATCAAAGAGTTTTTAATCTAGTTTATATGACCTATCATCATATACTATTATAACTAGAGTACTATTCAACTTTGTAGGAATCTAGTTCAACATCAATAGACTAAACACATAGAGATTCATGCACACTTCATTAGTGATCTCATTCATGGGGACATTAATGATCTAATATATTACCAAATAATAGATTAGATTACAAACATCTTCACCAAACATTTAATAGAGATAAAGTATCTTAACTTGAGGGTTATTCTTGAGGTTTGGGACACTGCAACATCATCTTTTATGGGGGGCCTTCTAGCCTCTTTTTTATGTCTCTCTTTTGGGGGGATTTTTTCCTATAGGTTTTTTTATTTTCTATAATTTATTAGATTTTAATTTGTACATGGGTACCTCATCAAGCATAATTATTAGAACCCATGTTTTATTACAATTTCAACCTAAGCTATGCTTATGAGGGGTGTTAGATTAGGAGTTTTATTTTTCCCTAGATTTATTTATTATGGGATATTTTTACCTCACTTGGAGTTTTCCTAATTTCAAGGAGAAGTTTGCTTAGGTGTATAAGTTAAGTGGATGACTAGGAAGCAAATCCCATAACCAAATATTCTAGGTATGGGAGTTACCTCTATATTCTTGGCTCATCTGACCACCTTTTATGGAGGAATTTCTATTCTATTCTAGGGGTCTGTTGACCACCTTTTGTGGAGGAGTTACTCAACACTCTACTATTTATAATTCTCACATTTATGAGATTTTTTAATGGAAGTTTTTATTTTGGATCCTATATTGTCTTATGAAATATTATAGCATTGTTGTTTCATTTTAATTTTAGTTACTTTATGGTATGCACCTACTTGGTTCATGTAATCAATGTATACAAAACCTAGACTCAACCTCAATATACTTAACTACCACATTTTCTTTAGATGCCTCATTTTATTTAGATACCATATTTTCTTTAGTTAACAAATTCCCTTAATAACTTTTAGGTGGTTAATTTTGCATTTTAAAGAGGTCTTCCCATGATGAATTAAGAATTTTATCTCTTAAGCACTTATGAACTATACGCTGAATTAAGTAGCGGTGAGACAAAAACTTTATTTTTCTATTTTGGTAATCTTCTACCATTCTTTATATTTAACTATAAATTTGGCACATTGACAAAAATATTATGACTTAGGTGATTGAGGAGTTTTAAATGGACTACATAGAGCATAAATGTCTCCCCTCACAAGTGAGTTATTTTATGATAAATGCAAAAAAAAATTCCCATAACAAAGGTAATAAAGATTGATGTGTGCATTAGTTGAAGGCTCTAACTGCTCCTTCGCTAATCATAATACATCTCTTTCTAATGCAACAATATATTTTCATTTACATAATTCCCATATTCATGGAAGACCAGTCATATCTATCGATAACCCTTCACTACCTCAACCTGTAGTCCCTTAAGACTACATACACCATCCATCAGGGTTTATGAAAATTCCTTGGCTATTTGATCATCATATCCTTCCTCTTTATCAAAATGACTTGGTTAGCCTAAATTTTTAAAAATTTTAGCCAAATATTGTATCTTTTTTAGTATTATGAAGTTTGTTGACTCTCTTTGAAGTACATCCCCAGCCATTTTTTCTTGTTTTTGTTTCTTGTAGTAAAAAAGGATTCATAGGTTGTAGAATAAAAGGAGAGAGTTATAGTTTTGTAAATTCTTACTTTGTTTTTCAGTACTAATGTGATGGTCATTGATACTTATCTATTTGTGATTACATTCTTCCCTATGGTTATTTATCGCATGCCTAAAAAAACCATGATATGACATCTCTCCCCTAACTTTATTATTTTATAGATTGTACCATCATGACATGTGATCCCCCCCAATCATCAAATCATTCATCCTTGAGTGTATTTTTAAAATGGTTAGTACATGTCAAAAAAATCATATCATGAATGGGAATGATTGGGGATGATTGGGTGTGTGGCAGAGTGATCAGATGGATGTGACATTAAGCCAAAAATGGAATATTTTATATGGATAGAGCCTATAACTTAGAAAATAGTTATTAACACAACATGATGAGATAAATTTAAATGTTTAATATGAAAAAACATGATTATTATATAAAATTATGATATCATTACCTACTACCAATTGGTTTACCTAGGAATCAAGTTTTATTTGGTATGCATTGTTATTTATTTTATTGATGTCTAGATTAGTCTCTACAAATTTTTGGGTCATCATCAAGGATGATGTGAGAATTTAAGAATACTTTATTTTATAAAATCATATTCTATAAGATCAATAAATAAGATTTCTAATTTTAGTAGGTGATTGATCTAGAATTTTAGTGTGAATGTTCAATTCAATCGCAACTTCTTATAGCAATGAGTTGTTATCTTCCTATAACAATTCTTACATCTTCATGTAATAGGTAGTTAGTAAGCATAAATGAGAAATATGAAATAATAATTGGTTGTGTTTGATTGCTTGGAAAGAAACACTAATCTTGGTGATGATCTTTGAGAATGGTGTTGTTTATTCTTGGAAATATGAAAGATATAGGTAGAGATAATTTAGTACTTTGATAAGAGACAAGTATTTGTGTTAATATTTCTTTAGTTTTTGTAGTTGGTTACTTATAAGGATAATAAGTTAAGTAGTGGTATGATATTACAAGGAGGGGTTGTTGGGAGTTTTTAGGTTGTTATAGGTGAAACCTAAAACACTTTTAAAATAACACGTACTAATTAGATGTTATTTGTAGCATTTATCCCTAGTCCATAACAATTATATTCATACATCCCATATAATCTTACTTCATCTTGTAGCATCTACCTAGAAATTTTAACACTATATTAATGTAACCTATAATAATTGATAGAAACTCATAACATCTACTTATAAATTTTATAAACTAGTATATAACTCATAAAAACTAATATACAACATGTATCTACTTATAAATAACCTATAAAAACTAGGATACAACTAATAACTACTTGTAAACAACCTATATAAACTAGGATACAACCCATATATACTTGCATACGACCTATAGAAACTAGGATACAACTTGTAGCTACGTGTATATATCCTATAGAAAATAAGATACAACCTATAAATTCTTCTAAATAACCTATAAAAACTAGGATGCAACCCATAAATACTTGAAAATATATTGTAGAAACTATACATAGCCTATAAAGGGATATTATTTGGTGGCCAAAGAAGATAACAAAAAAAATATTAAATGCTTTTTTTACATATATATTTTCTCTTGATTAGCCAAGAGACTAGTTTTCTAATTAAGGACCTTTATTTAGCATTTACAAAGCTAGTAAACTAGTTTTCTAACCAAGATTGTCAACAATGCTTGACAGTTTTCATTGTTGCTTGTTTTGAAAATTTTCAATTTTATTTAACCAAAAAAATGGTTTTTCATTTTGAATTTTTAATCATCCCTTGGCCAAATAGGAAGCTAGTTTTCTGGTCAAGTCTATTAAAAAATTATGCTCATCCCTTATAATAGGGAATAGATGATAAGTTGTAATTATCATATAGTATTTGAATTATATTCTTGTATGAGTCATATTTTGAGATGATACACTTATCAAATAGCTCCATGGAAGGTCTCTCTTCCTCCATGATTTTCCTTGTGAGGTCATGTTCTGAGAGTGGTTTCTTATAAATCTTAAGGTAGTAACCATTGAATAATAGATAAAATATTAACCACATTGATTTTTCATAGCTTAATTGCTCCATTTATGATTAATTTCTCTATCTCATAAGGACTAAGCTATTTGTCTTAAATCTTTCCTTTGTGATATTTTTACTTAAAGCTATAGAGCATGGTCAAATCTCCTAGTTGAAATTCTTGGGTCTTCATGAACTGATCATGTTATTTGATTTGTTATTGTTGAACTAATTTTGTATGCTACAAGGATTCCTTTTAGAGATCATCTAAGGAGTTATATTGCATGATCCTATCCTTTTATGATTTAAAAAAATCTATGCCAAGTTCTAAGGTAGTCCTTAGAGTTTTAAGTTTAAACTCTATGAGGAGGAAAACTTTCTAACTGTGAACCAACTCATATAGTGTAAACCCTGTTATAGTTTTCCATATAGTTCTATATGCCCATATATCTTTTAGAAGACATGGTTCCTAATCTAGATTGTGAAAAACTACTATTTTTGTAAGAATGCTATCTAATTCCCTATGTGTGACCTCCACTTAGACATCAGACCATGGATGGTACATAGTAGGCTTAGTATTCCTAATTTTTATTTTCTTAAATAAGGGATAAAACTAAATTAGATGTAAATTATATTACTTGATTTATAACTATTTCCCTGAGAACTCCATACCTTGTGAATATCTCATAGAGGAATTATGCCATTTTCTCATCCTATACACGTGTTATGGATCTTAATTCTACCCATTTGGTGAGGTAATATATACATACCAATATGTAATCCTTGTTATTATATGTTGGATCTATAGGAAAAAAAGGTCAATTCCTCATTTATTAAAAGGATCCAAGACCAATTGGGGTTTGAGAGGCATTTCATTAGAATGTCTAAGTTTCCCCATATGTTGACACCTATTACACTGGTGGGTATATATTACAACATCCCTATGTAAGGTGGGCCAATAATAGCATGTAATAAGGATATTTTATACAAAATGTCTTTCATAGGGTTCATCATGACATGCTCAGGGGATGCAAACCAATGTTTCATCCCTTACACACTTATGCATGACTAAGTCACATCTAGTGTAAAAGAGATACCCTAAGATTCATGAGTATAGAAGGATTCTCTCCACTAAGTTGTATTTCTCTCTCAATGAGATATATTATTGAAACTATCCTAAAATTAGATAACTATCAATTTCTATAAACCAAGGAGTGTTAATAAACAAATTAAAAAAAATTCATCACAAAATTAGTCATTTACCAATGGACTATGCTATTCATATGTTAGTCTTGATAGAAAATATATGATTACATTATTCTTTCCTAGGAAACGTATAATAATAATAATAATAATAATAATAATAATAATAATAATAATAATAATAATAACGTCAAATTATTTTAGGCTCATCAATTTTCTAATTATTCTACCACTGATATCATTTTCATTTATTAAATACCTAATTGTATCATGGTTAGTGTGAATATAAATAATATATCTAGTAATATAATGTCTAAATTTATTGGTGGCATACACTACCATAAGGAATTATTATTTTTTCTTGTTTAATTGAGATAAGATCTCTAAATATTCTTGTTGATAAAGTATATAACATAGTTTAATGATAATTATTTTTATAGTAAAACAAATCCTAGTGTTATATTCAAAGCATTTATATATATGTGAAAAGGTAATTTCCAATCTAGGCCCCGTCACACTAGATTTATTAATATTATATTTTTTAGGTCTTAGAATGCTCTTTGACATGCATTAGTCGATATTAAGTCAACATATTTAGATAGTAAAAACAAATAAAGGTGATTTTATTTTACTTAAATATTTAATAAATCTATGGTAATATCCAATATGTCTTAATGAATTTCAAACATTTTTTTATTTTTATGGTGTTGGTAGGTTTTTTATTACTCTAGTTTGGAAAGGTATACCTCTATCCTAGTTAGTGAGATATGGTGTCCTTGTACAATGAATTCCATCATAAAAACATAACATTTATCATGACTTAAAGATAACTAGTTGTCCTAAAAATGTTAAGTAAATTTATCTACTTTCTTGGTGGATTATTTATATGTATCCCCATAAACTATGAAGTAATCCATATAAATCTCTACATAGTCATGGGATAGGTCATAAAAAATGCTCAACATAAACCTTGAAAGGTATCAGGAGAATTACATAACATAAATGGGAGTAAAAAATATCATAGGCATCCCATGTGAATGTAAATATAGTCTTATCCTAGTCCTTGGGTGCTATTCTATTCTAATTGTATCCACTGAACCCATCTAGAAAGGATAAGTATTTATTCCCTGAGAATGTGTCAAATATTTGGTTAATAGAAGGAAGAGGAAAATGATCCTTCCTTATGGCTAAATTAAGTTACCTATAATCCATAAAAATATTAAATTTTCCAATATTTTTTGGCATAATGACAAGGGGTTCCACCCACTAGATGTTAGATATAGGATAAACAAATCCTATATCCAAGAGTTTCTATAATTCTATTTTCACTATCTTTAACAACAATGTTCATCTATCTTTGAGGGTATTAGATGGGTTTTCATTCCTCCTTAATATATATGTGGTAGGTGCATAGGTTAGACTATATTCCTTTCATGTCATGGTAGTCCCATGCAAAATCAATTTTGTGTTTTTGGAGCATGGTCACTAGCTAAGTTTTTTGTTGAAAGTCAAACTTATTGTTAATATTAAGAGGCCATCTACGTAACATTTTTATTTGTTTAAATAAAGACACCATGGAATATATGTTAAACAATATAGGGTTGAAGATGAAATGGTGTGGGAGCAGTTGATGAATAATTTGAATGTCTCCTATGGGATCCAAGGATCCTTCTATTGGAAAGATATTGCTAAGGGGTCATTGTATGCATTGTAATTGATTGTTTATTTATGGGTCAACCTAATAATTATTTTGAAAGATATTGAAAATGACCATGTCATCATCTTGTTCATTTAAGGGTATGTTTCATTAAATTATGAGAATGATCTATAAAGGATATTTCTCATTATCCTGATCTCCTAGCCAACATGGTTTTTCGACTTAACACAAATGATGAACTGGTGGATATGAAACTAATTTATTTATGTTGTTACCATTTGAGATCATCATTTATCTTGAATTATCACTAATTAATGCATTATCTATCACTATCCATGATCTCCCTATGATAAGGGGATATCCCCCTAAGTTGGATTTGGGTTTTAATATAATAAAGTTTATCAGGTACTCCCATTAGTCCATGATGATGACCAAGTCATATATAAACCTTTTAGGTTTAACCATTGATCTATTTACCATTTAAATAATTTTGGGGGTTTTGAAAATGCCTTTAAGATCAAGTTTTTGCATAGTTTCTTTGGTCATCACATTAATGGCTCCCCGTTAGTCAATTAAGGTATTTTGAATAAGGGTGACATAGATGTGGACATTAACTATAGGGATGATTGGGTCAAAATATTTAGGTGGGACTATATTTCCTAACATAATGTATTCAAGTTTTCTAACTACTTGGACTATCTTTGGATAATTTCTTTTATAGATAGGCTTCTTTAGGCGTAGTTCCTATACAACCTTGGTGTAAATGGGGACATTTTATATGGAATGAAATAATGGGATTTTGACACAGATACTTTTGAGATGTACTAAAAAATCAAACTTATATTATTATTATTATTATTATTTTTGAGGTTTAGTCTCGTAGAAAAAGAGGGTTGTTAGGAACTCATTGACTAGAAGATGTGCTTGATTCAGGAGTGGAAATTTTATTAGATGGTTGTGGGTTAGTTACAATGTTAGGGACCTCTTCAAGAGGTTTCATTATCATGGGTGTGTTTGGGTTTGAGATAATTTATATTGAACAAAGTTGCACTTTGTCTAGATATATTGAATACGTTGGGTATTTCATCATTTCATTAGTAAATGATAGTTGAATTGATCTATTACTAGGGTTTTTTATAGGTTGTACAAGAAATTGATTAGATTTAAGATGATTTAGATTAGGATTGTTTGGAAATAACATTGGTTATTCATGTTCTTACATTTATGGGGGTTTTTAGTACCTAACATTTTGGTTAAACCACAAGTGGTTTCCTCTCCATGGTTTTTTCTCTTGATTGGAGGGTGGTTACTATTTATAGCTATGAATATTTGGCTATCATGGTTGGTTTTGGAATTTCTCCTAGTTGTCTTTATTTTGGAAATTTTTTATGGTCAACTCTAGTTTTGTAGAGGCATTTATTATGTTTGATTTCAATTGTTAGGTCCATATTAATTTTGAGGAGGGAAAAATGAATAATTTGAAGTATGAAATGAAGTGTTTGATGACATACATGAATTGTGATGCTTTTGTGAAAAAAAAATTATCGGGCCATGTAAAAAACCAACTCTCCATTTCCATTGATTACATCAAGTTCTATTGTGTCGGGATCCTCCTCTATGATGTTTTATAATTTTATGTGGGAAATCCAACACATACATTCTTATTTCTTTCTATGATAATATATAAAATACATAATAAGATATTTCTCTACTTATTCTTATTTTATATGTGTATGCAATATATCAAGTTATGTGGCCAAGTGGCTAATAATATCTTGCTTCATATCTTGTATTAAGTCACTGACATCCATCCATGAGACCCCATTAGTGTTTGGGAGGATGATGATGGAAATTATTTATTTCTGTAGGTCTTATTATATAGATAGAGTAATTTATATACAAAGGTATAACATAATAAAATTATATTTGTGAAACATATCCACTATTAATGAGATCCAACAGTTCAAAAAATTCATCAATGTTTACTTTTAGAAATATTAGCTTAACAGGCTCTACATATATCTTGTTTTGTTTATATTTCCACATAGTCCTCTAGCAATTTTTCCTCTTTTTATGACATCTTAAATATTTCATCTCTTATAAAATACTTACCTATATAATAGTCTTGGTATTTGGAGAGAAATATATCCCTCATATATTTTCAATCCATGACTACATTCTTTCCCAATCCCATGAACCAATGGAGGGTTGCATCTTTGAGAGTATTTGAGACTAATTTCAGCTTTTGAGCATCCTAATTATATTCATAACTAAGACATATGATATAAAACTCAAATATGAACATGTCAAGGTCCTCACTTACCATTACCCTAAGGTTAGGCATAGTTGAAAGGGGAATGTTCTTCTTGGGTGCATTACTTTTAGGGGTAGTTAATGGGAAATTCTTTTTTTTTGGATTTACTTCTAGGGGTTTTTCCTTCCATTTCTCCCATGATTATTTGAAGCACTCATACACTAGTGAATTTTAAAACCCACACTTATAATTAATTATCAATGTTTTTAGCCAAAGATGAGTAATGAATGATGGATCTAGGATCTATTAAGGTAGAGGAATTTTTTTTGGATGGGGGTGATAGAGTGAATCATTCTATAAATTATTTTACAAATTTGAAAAATATATTGTCTTGTTTAGCTAGGTTTAGGACAACAAGTTCAAACTTTCCTTTTGGGGCTATAGGGGATTAATATTCTATTTTTGAAAGAAAAATAGGTGGAGAAAAAGGGGACTGAATATGAGACTCTTGAGTGTAAGGTGGCCAATTTGGTACTCCTAAAATAATGTATTTCTCAAGGGTATGTATATCTTCTTGTCCATTATCCTTAGATTGATTTATTAGTTTAGCTAATAAACTTTCATTTGTTACCTCTTGTGATATAATTCAAGGGATATGGGTGGAATAGCTACATGTGTACTTATGTGACTTTTAGTTAATAAAGGTGATGCCTCAACTTTTGCTCTTAAAGTAAAAATCAATATTCAAGTTAAAAATATACCTAAATGATCCCTTTCACACTAATTACACTTAATCAATCTTTGTTTTGGATCTTCTATTCCCTATCTTACATAGGGTTAGTTCTAGGAGGGGATAAAAATATTTTAATTAATCTCATCTAAAATATTGAACTCTTAACTAGAAAGTAGTAAATTACTCTAGAAAGAAAGGAAATTAATTTAGAAAGAAAAAACTCCAACTCAATCTCTTAGGATACTAATAATTGACACATGTCCCAAAAAATGATTCCAAAATTATGAGTAGAATAAAACCATCATTTTAACATGAGGTGGCAAAGATTGCCTACAAAATGACATAGTCATCCAAAGGGTAGCCAATTGATTTATTGATACTACTACTTTTACTAATTATCAATCCAGGGCATGTATTTGACAAGGTGTCAACATCGTATATGTCACACTAATCTCTTTCGAGGGTTGAGGTTCTGAAGGTTGAATTTAAGGAAAAAAAAACTTGCATAAACCATAGTAACACACTTAAATGGAAAGTAAATAATATGAAAGTAAACAACATGAAAGTAAATAACATGAAATTAAATAACATGAAAGTAAATATAACGATAACTTGGAAGCTTCCTCACACTTCACTAAATTTTAAATTGGCAAAATTATAAATGCTCATGCAAAAAACATAACAACGAATATCTTATGGTATAATTAGATAATGAATAATGTAGTGTTATAATCCCTACCTCTTGTTACAAATTATTATTTCAAGCTACTTCTTCTTGCACTAATGAGCATATATTAATGAGAATATTGATACAACAAAATTACAAATGTTTCAAAATAGAATTCAATCTTCTATCTCTGAAGTTCTTATTTGTTACTTCCTACTTACTAACCTATGCCCTACTACTTTCTATTTAAATAGTTAAGTTATATTATTATTTATATATTATAGTTAAAACATAAATTATAAATGAATTTATGGATATTATGTGAGTTTAAGAGAAACAACCTACACATTTGCTTTGATAAATTTACAACCAATAATCAAAAAACAACATAAAATGGGATGCAGGTGCTGAGAATAATATATTCCTTCATTGTAATGGTCTTGGAGGTATAATCCAATTTAAAATTAATGATTATAGGGTGTTATAGCATTGAATTATCCTTTTCCTAGATTGTAAGAATTATCACACACCTTAGACTTTGGAGGAAATCTACTTCAAACTATCAACTAGCCATCACATTGACAACTAGGCATTAACAAGTGTTATGGGTTAGTTTTAAATTAATATGGGTTATAAGGACCATTAAAAATGGTCTTATGGGTTGGCCACCTAGTTGTTATAGGTTTACTACCTAGTTTCTATGGGTTGGCTATCGAGTACCTATGGGTTGGCTTACCCAATTATTATGGGTTGGCCTACATAATTACTATGATTTGACCTATTATATTGGTATATGATATATTTTGAGTGATCCAATAATGCTATCTAACTATTACAATTACATGCTTTACTTCATAATTTATCCTTAAGATATTCATGTACTAAATTATTAATAAATATAAAATAATAATGATAATAAATGATATAATCTTATTTATAAAATAAATAATTTAATACTAGAAAAATAGAGATACAAAATAAGTTTATTCAACAATGTATAACATAAATGATGATAAAATAAAAATTTGATATGCTTATTTCTTAGTGATAAGGATCAACAAAATGGGTTTTAGAAAGATTTTCAGGGCTAATATCTTAACTCGTCAACATTGATGGCATACATGACAACTAGGTAGGTTAGATACAAGTCAGGGTAGATAGAGATGTACCTAGTAGTTGGGTTTACTTGTTAATTTATTATCTAGTATAAGGGAACCCTCCCCATTCCACATGTGGTATACATAAGAAAGAGGGATATCAAGGATGTTTATTTGGGATGACTATCTTAACATCAATTAACCCTTAAGATAGTAATATTAGGAGATAGGAGAGTAGGAGGATGAGGATAAGATATTGGAGTGGAAGGAGATGTCATCAAATAATATGCAGATTTGGAGAAAGAGGAGGATAATTTACTGAAGCTATATGGGATGCTATTAAACAACACACAATAGTAGGAGGAGGAAAAGCTTATAGAATGGGTGGGGATGCTTCCAAACAATAGGTAGCCATGGAGGCAGGAGGAAGATAGGCTATGGTTTAAGCTCAAGTATAGGTTCATCCTAAGTGAGGATATGGAGAGGAGTAAGAGGCTAAGATGAGCTTAGATGATGAGTCTAACCCATATTAGCAAGAAATAGATCTATGTTAGTTTATTATAAACTTTCCTTTTCACATTTGGTTAGTTTTATTATCTATAGATTCTTATGTTTGAGTTATGTGTGTGTGTGTGTGTTATGGTTTGTAGATTATACAACTGAGTGACACAAGATGATTCATGATACCTACCTTGACCAATTTCATATGGACTTTAGCCTAGGAAAATATGAGCTCCTTGTTGACCTAAATATACTTCAATCATTGATAGATATTTTGGATTTTATTCCCCAACATATCATTGGGATTAGGAATAGCTAGATAATGAGAATAGATTACTACAATAGAAGACAAGGTTAAAACCATGGGGGATTTAGTTGCAAAGAGGAAAAAATGTTCCTCTTCTAGTAAATAAAAAGGATGGGGAGAGGCCTATCAATATAGAACTAATGACAAGAAACATATGATCTCGAGCAAGAGCCCTCAACACTTAGCATCAGGGGATTACCATAAGACACATAGAAGAATACCATATAAGTATACCTCTAGGGGATCCCGTAGAGGTTAGTTAGTACTAGCTCTTGGGTGATCTACCTAGGTGTTAGTAATACTCTATATTGTTTTGTTTTTTTTTGAGATTTACCTATGATCCATTTTGGTATTAGTCCTTTCTATAATTTGTCAAAATTTTTAATGTTTCATTTTTAGGTTATGAATTGTAGATGGAAATACATTTTTGATATATCATGGGTATTATGTGGTAGCTAATATGGAAACATTTACATAATGATTCAATGTACTAAAATAATGGCTTGTGAAACACAAATGTGATGATAATAATTTTGTAGGTAATGATCAAACTGATTTGTTCACATGAAAAGTAACACTTGATTTTTAGTAAGTAATAAAGGGAGGAATAAGATGAATGGAATGATTAAGATGAAAGTCAACTTATCAAAAATTCAAAATTGGTAAAATATCAATCTTAGTCTTTATTGATAACATGATGATCCAACTTCTTTCTCAGGATTTCATTTTTTCTTCGAGATTAAGTGGGGGACTTAGAAATAAAAGTTTTATAATATTTGTCTAAATTTAATTAAAAATGTGGCCAACCATGGAAAAATTAGTGAATGGGAAGGTTATATTTTAGCATGGGCTTCTAGGCATGTTATTTGGGATTTTTAAACTTTGAATTTTTTGCATTGTTTTATAACCTCTTATGTTTAACCCATTGCAATTAGGAGTAAAAAAGGGCTCATGACAAAAGAATAAAAAAGTGTGAATAAAGAAATATCCTTGAGTACTAAACCCATGCAACTATTAAGATACAAGGGATCAACACTTAAGATTCGTAAAAGGTGAGTGATGTAGGGTTTTTACTTTTTCTCATTTTCTTAGCTTGATTTGGCTCAACTTTACATTTTTTAATTGTTAGATTGTATTATTTATTTTATATTTTTTTATATGAAGGTACTTACTCCTAGGCCTTTGGCATGTGTAACCAATAAGATACAAGGGATCATCACTAAAGACCAAGGTAGACAAGTAAGGTGAGCTAGGTGAAGCATGATAGAGCTTAGCTTAGGGAGAACCAAAAAAGGGAATCTACCATGAAAAAGTTTATAGATAATCTATAGACTTAAGTATTTAATATGTCAAGAAAAATTATAGGAAATAGTGGATATAGTACGTGTATGGACCAATATTAATATTCTACTCAATACTAGTTTTAAAATAAATTTTTGAATGGAGTGAAGAGTAATAATGAAAGTGTGAAGTGGTTTGATGCAACATGGATATTTCCAAGTGATATTCTATGTAAATAACCACCTAATCAAAATAAATAAAATTCATAAAAATTACAAACGATAAAATAAGGCTTATAATGAAAATAAGGTAGTGTGAGACATATGAGATCATATATAATGGAATTTTAGGTGTAAAGAGTTAATGCACTTATCAATCTCCTTACCTTCTAAAGTTCATAAACAAAAGGCTCTATTAAAAAAAATACATTAAAAGATATATACTTAACTATTTGGGTCTAAAATTATAACCTTCACCTTTTTTAAGTCAAGTCTAATATTAAATCTTAATACTATGTCTCTAGCTTGAATAAGTTTTTTTAGATCTTCTTATTATACTATCTCTAACTCGAACAGGTTTTTTTTATTCATTTTCATCTAAGATTTATAATTGAGAAAGATGCCCATTTATATCCTTATTTTTCTAGGAAAATGTAGGGGTAAATGTGGAGGCTTTAAAGTTATACCTCTAAGATAAAAATAACCTTTGTACCAAATAACAAATAATTAGGGGTTGGACTCATGGACATGCATATACTCTTTATATAAGACCACAAAGTGAGATATAGATAAAGTTTCCAATCCCTCTTGTTATATTTTATGATCTTGACTAGTATAAACTTCAAATTTTTGTTTGTTTCCTTAACTTGCCCATTAGCCTGAGGGTAATACAAGAAGGCAATGTGGCAAGATATAGATAATTTATTTCATAATACATGTACCTCAATATTATTATAAGGGGAACCATTATCATAAATAATGAATTTTAGGACACTAAATTTATAGATTAACTAATTTAATATGAATTTTATAATGAAAAGCCTAGTGATTAGGTTTAAAGGCATGGTCTCTGCACACCTGATGAAATATTTAATGGCTATAATAATGAAAAAATGACTATTGGAAGAAGTGGGTAAGAGTTTGACAATTAGATCCAAACCCCAAGTATATAATAACTAAGGTGTGAAAATGGGTTTAAGAGATTGAGAAAGAACATAGATTTTATGGAATAATTCTTGGAATTTTAGACATTTTATAATATATTCAACAACGTCATGCTCAAATGTGGAAAAAAATAGCCAACCCTATGGATTTTTTGGGTAGTTATGTGACTACCAAAGTGAACACTATAAACACCACTATTTTAATGAAAAATATTTTTTCCAAACTCTTTTTCAGCTATGCATTTAGGGATAATGCCATAAAAATATCTTTGATATAGGACCATTTGAGGATAATGTATTTAGGTAAAATAATCTATAGATTTTACCTCTACTAAGAATTAACACATTTGAGATAGATATGGTTGATTAGGTAATTAATTATATCAATCTACCAAAATGAAGAAATGACTGTATGTTTCTTAATGTAATGAATATCTCATATAAAAAGTTGATGTTGATAATGTCACCATTTTCCAAAATGAAATCAACCAATCAATCATAAATATTTTTTCCCTTTACAAACTTCTGGTTGACATCAGTTAACTTGTTTTTGCTTGACAATGTGATTAAATAGACAACCTTTTTGGATAGAGTTAGTTGATGTATAAAATTAAAATGGGCCTATGAGCTTATGATGACCCTAGTTTATTGATTGAGCATTTAATTCCTCAACAATTTTATGGTGAAGACTATAATGAAAAAGTATTCTCCACTTGAGTGTAACTTGTTTTATAATCAAGGAATCAGATAATAAAGTAGATGAATGTTTCCACACCATCATAAACCTCTTTGACTAACATGTAAACAAGAAATACTTAAGTTGTTTTTATATGAAAGATGAGGGGTTGATCAAACTTAGGTGGCATAAGAGTTGGTAGAGCCATATGATTTTTTATCATAGACTTGAATGCATTCTCATAGTAATAGGTCCAAACAAGACCACTCTCCTTTTTAAGAAAATTATTTATGGGATTAAATATATATATATATATGAAGTTAGGTATAAACCTTTGAATTGTACCTAGTTTTTGCAAGAATGATTTTATCCCTAATTCGACCATAGGAGGAGACATCTTAAGAATGGAAAGAATTTTGGTAAGATCAATGTTGATCCCAGATTTTGAGATGATATACCCTAAATATTTATACTTATGCCACTTTTTTATAGACTAAGTGTGATTCCATACTCAATAAAGTAGGTAAGAATGATGTACAATACTTCATGATGATCAACTTTCTTTTTGGCCTTTCTTAAAATATCATCTACACAAACCTATACCACTTTATCAATGAGGTCATGTAAAATGTGAGTCATGTCACTTTGATAAGTTGTGCCAAAGTTTTTTAGTTAAAAGGGCACGAGAACATGATACCAAGTCCCCCATGACATGGTGAAGGAGGTCTTACTTTGATCTTATTCAAAAATGTGAAACTAGTTATACCTTGAAAAGCCATCCATGACAGCTAACATATCATACCTAGTTATGGAATCCATGATAATATCTACGTATGGGAGAGGAAAGTCATCATTAGGACATTCTTTGTATATATCTCTAAAATCAATACATATCCTTATCTTTTCATTTTTCTTAACAATGAGGATGATGTTAGATAACCAAAATATAGTCCATAGAATTAAAGAACCTACCTTGAGGAGCTTGATCACTTAATATTTCATCATTATCATTATTTTTAGGTTTAAAGGTCTCATTTTATATTTTATGGGCTTGGTATTATGCTTGTTCACTATATTATGGACCAATACTTCATGATCGATACCCATCATGTCTGAGTAAGAGAAGGTGAAATATTTTGATAGTTTAGTGATAAGCTTATTTTGATCTTATAATCCCTCAAGAGATAGATACTATCTAATCTTGAGGATCCTAGTATACTCTTATGTGTTGATGTTGACATATATAGTGTCTTATATTAAACATGAATTATCATCTTTGAATTCTTGAGTGGTAGGGGGAGATTAGATGTTTCTTTGTCTAATTAAAATACTTCATAGTCTTCCCTAAAAGAGTCATAATCCTCAATTTTGTAGTAAGATTCATAAATATTATACCTAGAACAAGATGAAGGGTGAGGAATGAGAGAAAAACCATTTTTGTGATGCGTTTTGGGGAGGTTCTAATAATCCCATAAATTTTTTTGGATTGCTTTATCATTTTTATCGAAGTCTATGGTGAAAGATTCATACTCCTCTTCTACATTTTAGACAAGTAGTTCACGCCATACAAAAATAAAAAAATCATATTGTGGTATTCACTAATTAGGACATAACCATGAATAGGGGAAGCCATTGAATTAAAAAGCTTATTTTCTTCTCTGGGTATAATTTTTATGTAAATGAAATCATACTCTTTAGAAAATTTTATACAAGTTTGTTATCGAGTTGAACAAGTTTAGACTTGGTTTGATACATTCAAAAACATGATTGTCAAGTAATTATGAATCAATTAAGACCATAAAGTTTTAACCTCCTATTCTCTTTGAAATTAGGATACCTAAAAGTAAGGCCTCATATTCAACCCCATTGTTGTTATAAAAAAATTATAACTTGAAGCCAAAGGGTATGATCCTTCCCTTAGGGGAGGTTATAATTACTTCTACCCTAACACCCAAACATCATTTTTCACCATAATAATGGAGTGTCCACTGATTTATTGAAGGAAAAGGGTCATATTGACTTATATGAGGCTTTTCTTTGTTTTTGGATATTTATTCTACCATACAGATGTTAGGAATTTCTGTCATGATTTGAAAGCCTCAAATCATAAAGGCTCTTGGGGATTATGAATCCCAACTCCATTTGGGTCAAAATGAAGTGTGACATGTTTGTATTTATCTAAGATCTTTATGATCTCAATTATTTATTTTATTGAGATGGGTGCCATTATTGTGGGTTTTCTCTTAGCTTTTTAGGCTATATTTTTGGTGGTTTCAATAGCCTTTTCATTAAGATTCTCACATGATGGGGGGGATCCAAATTTATTTTTATAACCCACTTAATGACTATGATGGGATCATTTTATTTTATGGGAGGAAGAGTTATACTTATTTGATTAATAGGGAAATGATAATTGATGTGGAGTCCCAATTTTTTCTTAAGATTGGCTTGATGCACATCAAACATCTGAGGATAGTCTTAAGTGACAAAAACCTTTTCAAGATGCATAAATTTTATTTCATGAAACAAGGTTAAGGAAATTATGTTAATTATGTGAATCCATGGCCTTTCAAAGATCATGTTATAATTTTTTTCCTTGTCTATAACATAGAAAAATTTTAACACTTTTTTAGGTCCTAAAGTAACAGGTAAAACTATGATCCCAATAAAAGAAGAATTGAGGTTGTCATAACATTGAAGGGTGTTTTTGGTATATGAAAAATTTGTTTCATAATAACCCATCTATTAAAAAAAAGAGATATTATATTAACAACATCCCCATAATCAATCATGGTTCTTTTGACATAATTGTTGTAAATACACACTTGTAAATACAAGGCAAGATATCCAATCTAAGTCATATTAACATCAAAAATTAACCATATAATATCTTTTGACATAATTTTTGTAAATAAACACTTGTAGATACAAGGCAAGGTCTTCAATCCAAGCTGTACTAATATCAAAAGATAACCATATAAGATTAAATAAGTACCTAAAATCCATAATTGTTTTCCATGGGGTTACATATCTAGATTTATGTTGTTGATTTGAGATTCAAGAGGTGGAGTAACACTGGATAGATGAATGAGACCTTGGGAATAAAGAATAATTATGAAATGTGTAAAAAAATTATTCAATAAGTCCATTAATGAACTATGGCAAAAGGTATTTATGAGGTATGAAATGAGATCACAATTCCAAATAGGCTTGTGTGCTACTTTAAATTTAGATTCTAAAGTATTCCTCAAATACAGAGTTTTTTGTTGGTACTCCTTGGTCTGAGAAATAATTTTTGCTTCTTTGTCAACTTTTATCTCCAAAAAACCTATGAGACGGATCTTCCCTTAAGGACCAAGGCATGTGGTTACATCCATATTTATAAATATTTAAGCCTATGCATTATGGGTTCTACCTGACATGGGCTAGGTAAGGGAATTATTATATAATGTTTTTTTATATTGTGTTTGATGATTTTTTGAAAGGGTTTTGAAAAATTCATGGACTTTTATTTTTTGGTGCTACATGACCTATTTGGGAAGGGTAGAGGTTACCATTAGGAGTCCCCAAGAACATGTCAATGAACAACTATCATTGGTCCTTAAGGTGTCTCTAAATAAACTTATTATAATCCTTGTAAGTACATGTATCATGAATGATAACTCTATGAAAATATAAACACTAAAATTTAGTAATGAACACTTTAAAATGTCTATTTTAACCTACCTTCATGATTTTAGACACATAAATTTAATCATTAATTGGTTGACAATGTTTAATTTTGACATTCTTTATTTACTTGGTTTTTTCACCATTTTGCTAACTTAAAATATATTGACATACATTTTGGTATGTGTCAACATTCTAGGCTCATCTTGCAACTCAACTCTCTTGAAGGGAGACTCTAGTGGAATATCCACATGGTTTGTATCTACCTGGTTTAGGCATGTTGATCTTTATTTAGTGGCTCATTATGACCATTCTATTTAAGGGTCCTTTACTGGTTCTTCTAAACCTAAACTTCAAATGTTTGGTTTAGAAGGTTTTAGGTACTTAAACAATGTAACACAGGTTGAGTTTTTTGTTTTGTTTATGATGGATTTCATGTCATGTTTGAGACAAAAAATGTGCATTCATTCACTCATTAGGTCTTTCAATTATGGGAAACTAAATCAGACAAACACACATTTAAAACATGCCCAACAAAATAGTTTTTAGAGTTTTACATAAGTGTGTTTATGATTGATTTTGATTCATTCATTCCATTAGGATTAGATTCAACTATGTAATATTATAATGGAGAAATAGAAATCAACCACATAAATATTCATTTATATTACTAATTTATTTAAAACCCTAAACTAATAATTGATTAAAAACATAAAAAGAGAATGTAGAGGAAAATAAAATAAAAGCTCATGCTATACAAAGTAAATTTGAATCCACTAATTTATGTAACATACATAAATCAATTTAACGTGTGATCAGTTCATCCAAAATCACCACAAGAATGATGCAAGCATATAATGAGAAAAAGATAACTAAATAAGATAAATTAACACCATTCACATGCAAAGATCACTAATAAACATCCATAATTTCCTTTTAATCAAGATTTTCATGTTGATAATAATGTTTCTATTGGTTATATTTAGTTACATCTAAAATCCACCAACATAATAGTAGGATGAAAAAATAGGGAGAGAGATTACACTATGAAAGCATGAAAAATTATATAAATTGAAAGGTTGATTGGCCAAATCACATGAAAGTGGAGAAAAATCTAACCCTTTTCCAATGGGGGGCATTCAATATATATCCAATAGAGTTTTCCAAGGGAAACTTTTCCATCCAAAATGTCTAAATACCTCCATTAGTGCCTTATCTACCTCCTTCTCTTCCCATTCCCATCACTTATTTATAGACTTAGGTGGCTAAGTTTTCAAATAGGGTGCTCAATTTTGGCCTAAAGGGCCAAAATTTGGTCAAAAAATTGGTGACTTGAAGGGGTAGTAAGCTTACTATACTGACCAAACTAATAGTTGAATTAATCTATTGGTCATGGATTCATCTAGGACACTCAAACAAGGAAACATTGGCCATGACTCAAAACCTTAAACAACACACTAGACCAGTAGGAAAACCCACTCTACAAGACATAACACACAATAAAAATAAAATAAATGAGACACAAAGCAAAGAAAAACACAAGACAACTCACATATGTGTTTAAGCACTTAGGGAACACAAGGAAAGTAAGAAACTATGTACAAAGGAAAAGGAGAACCTCAGTAATAATGCTTTAGATATATCCCATTAACTAGTTTATGCAGGTCCTCTCCATCTAAATTTGAAATTTAGAAAGCATTGTGTTATTTGCACTATGTGATCACCTATGGGCCACTCTATAAAACATCAAACTTTGTGTGTCTTCCAAGCTTGGCCCTATCTTCATCCCATTTTAGGATAATGTCTCCCTCTTTGAAACTCCTTAGCATGGATTTCTTGTCAAAATACTTCTTTATTTTCTCTTGGTGAGTTGTCATGGTGTGCATAGCTTGATTTCTTATTCTTCAAGCTCCATTAACTCACATAAATTGACCTCCATGCTATCATTCTCCATCAATTACAACTAATAGGTAAGATCTAAAGATGGTAACTCAAGTGAGATAGGAAGTCTATCTTCCTTTCCATAAAAAAGTGTATATGGTGAATTCCAAATTTCTCTCTTTTGGGTGATCCTATTATCCCAAAGGGATATCTTCAACTTGGTGTGCCAAGTCCTTTGATTTTCCTTTATTGTCCTCTTAATGATCCTGATTAAGTTTTTGTTTGTAGACTAAACTAGTCCATTCCCTTGGGGGTAATAATTGTAGGAGGTACTAAGATAGATGCCATACTTCAAAGATCATTCACTTATTCTTTCTCTTAAGAAGGCTAAGGCATTATTTGAGATTATGGTTGAAGGAGCTCAAAACCATGTTACTATACCTTCATAAAAATCAAGGAATATACTTTCATTAGCCTCCTTAAGAGCTACAACCTCCACCCATCTTGTAAAATAATTAGTGGCTATCAACACCCACTTATGACCAGTACTAGAAGGTGGATTGATTAGGCCTATGAAATCCAAACCCCATTGCATGAAGGGTTGCTCAACCTAGATTGGATGAAGAGGCAAGGTAGCTAGATTTTGTTTACCATCAAAGAGATCACACTTTTGGCATTTCCTTACCCAAGTGTGAGTGTTTTTAAACAAGCTAGGAAAAAATTAACCAGCCCTCATAATCTTGGTAGCTTTGGTTCTTAGAGAAAAGTGACCACCAACTGGTCCATCATGGAATTCAAACAATACTTTGTCAATCTGATCCAAATCAATACAACTCAATAAACCCCTAAAATTTTATTCCTAAATAACACTTCGTCAATAAGTAAATAAGGAATGGATTGCATCCTAAAGTACCTTCTCTTAGCCCTATCGAGACCCTATGGAGACTCACCAATTTCAAGGAAATGGGTCATGTCCTTTGTCTAACTTCTCATAGATGAAGGTGCATCTGATACAGAGTCATCATGATGTACAAAAATAGCTTCTTTTTTCTCTTTCAATTCTGAAGTGAGATGCTCACACAGTCCTTTTCCTTTTACTAACTTGGTAGTTTTGATCTCCACATCATATTCCATTACCCTTGTGATCCATCCTATCCTCTTTTCATTCAAATATCTATTCAACAAAAAGTCTTTCACACTAGGATGAGGCATAAAAATATGAATCTTATTTTTAGACAACATATGCCTAAACTTCTTTAAACTCCTTATCACTTAAAGCACTATTTCTTAACATATGTGTACCTTATCTCATAGCCTTTCAAACCTTGACTAAATAAGGTAATAGGCTATTCAAAACTTTCATCATTAGCTTGAGTAAGCATGGAAAATATTACCTCTTCATTCTGAAAATTATAGAGGTTGAAATCTTTGGAGAAGTTTTGACTTGTAAGGGTAGGAGCTTGGGTAATATATTGCTTGATCTCTTCAAAACTTTATTTCCTCCTTCTTATCCAAGTGAACACCTCATCCTTCCTTAGCATGGAGGTCAAGGGATTCACTAGGTTAGAAAAATCAAGAATAAACTTCCTAATGAAATTGATCTTACCAAAGAATCTTTGTAGACCTTTCTTCTATTTAGGCAAATATAATGCCAAGATGGCACTTACCCTTTCAATATCAATATATAAATCTTTCTTGGAAATAATGTGGCCTAATAGTTTGCCTTCATAGACAAAAAACACACATGATTTTGGGTTTATAGAGATTTCAAACTCTCTACACCTCTCAAAAATCTGCCTTAGGTGCTTCAAATGATCTTTTGACTCCTTGGAGAAAACTATCACATCGTCAAGATATACCAATATAATGTCATTGATTAATCCCTAAAAATCCATATCCATTACACATTGAAAATTATATCTAGCATTAGACAAACCAAAATTCATTTTATTATAAGCACATGTACCTCATTTAGTAGTAAAGGCTGTCTTATATTGGTCACTTTCCTTTACCAAAATCTGATTATACCTAGAATATCCATCAAGGAGAGAAAACCTTTCACTACCAACCATAACTTGAAAGATTTATTCCATGGAAGGAAGTAGGTAATGATCCTTCAAATACACTCTATTTAAGTCCCTAAAATCAACACACAACCTTATCTCTCCATTCTTTTTCCTAGTAGGAACCAGGTTTGCCAACCAAGATGAATGCTTATTGGGAAAGATGATTTTGGACTCAATCAATTTGGTGAATTCTTTCCTCATGAGAGGATAAATCTTGGGATTTATTTGCCTTTGCCTTTGCCTAATAGGATTAGCATTTTGATCTAACTCTATAGTATGTTGAGATATATTTGGCTCAAAACCCTTTAAATCATTATACTCCCATGCAAAGACATTAGAAAATTCTTTGCATAACTTAATGAAAGCATGCTTCTCTTCTATAGTACATACCTTCCCAAGTGCAAGAAATTTATCATTAAAAATATAAACCTTCTCATAGTTTTCCTTCTTGGTAGATATACTTACCTTCTCTTTCTTCATCTGGTCATCATCATTGAATATGCTCTTCAGAGTGACTAGGCCTTTAGAAAGCTTGTTAGACTTCAATTGCACAATCTACTCTCCATAGTGTTGCTATAGTTTAGACTGATTCTTGGAAGACAACTTAGCTTCTTCCTATATAAAAATTTATATTTTATGGTCACTATCAAACACCTACCAATTAGTGACATTATCTGGTATGGAGGGCCTTACAATCACTTTTATATGAGGTTGGTTCTTGTCCTCTTTTATCCCCTTTAGAGCATCAAATTGAGCTCCAATTGCTACCAAACTATTATCATGCTTGTTATATTCTCTTGAGATAGCAGTGATGTTAAAATATTTGAAATATTTTTCAATATCCCACACTCTATGCTTATAGGACTTAAGCAAAGAGTTTTTTTTATCAAATTCTACCCTCTAACCTAATTAACAACAAGTTCGCTATCACCAAACACTTGCAATTCTTTGACACATCTTTTCCTATCCCATTAAAGGATATGAATAAGGGATTCATATTATGATACATTAAGGTGTAAGAGAACTAAAATCTAAAATTTGAAAAATACCTTTCCTTTGAGGGTGAAACTAACATTGCTCCACCACCAACCCCAATCTTGCTTCTAGATCCATCAAAGAGAAGCTGCCACAAGCCATTCACATCTTCACTTGAATTCATCAAATTAGGCATGAAAGAGTCATTATCATGTATATAATAGACTCCAATACTATATTATTCAATAAAATTGTAAGGATCATGCTCACAGTTGTCATCTCCTCACTCATCTAGGAATAAATTAGAAACTCCCTCAAGGGAAGATAATGGAGATTGGTCAATATGAATTTCCTCTTCATCAATGATAGCATAATTAACATTTTACACCTTAGGTGATTAAGGTTTCAAGTGATATATATGAATATTTTCTAACTCAATATTCACTTTAGTGCCATACATTGTCCTAAACACCATGTAGGACCAATTGGCTAGCAAATATCTATCTATCTTGGATGTGAAGTCTCTTGATAAACAAAGAGAAAAATAGGGAGGTAAATTTGACACCACCATATAATGAGGAATTGGAAAAATAGGAAAATCATGAAGGATCAAATTCAAACCCTTAACTACCCCCAAAGTCTTGGTTAGTGATCCATCTAATTACAAAATTCCTTTATTCATTGGCTCATACTTGAGGCCTAGCTTATCTACTATACATTTGGGCATAAATGATGTGCTTGCTCCACTATATATGATGAAATTATGAAAAAAAATAACCAATGATTAGAGATGATAAAAAGGAGGAGTCTTCTCACCTTTCTTCACTTAACCATCTTCAGATTGAGTTCCATTGACCAAAACCACATTATCATTTCTAGATGGCCCAACTTGTTTACCCAATCCATGAAATTACTTTTAGAGTATATATTTCTACCCTAGAAATGTTATATAATCCCATAATGATATGTTCATATGAATATTATTTATATATTACACCACATTGATGGAAGGATTACTTACCTTGGGTTTCTCTTTATGAACATTGGCACCTTGTGATATAGCTTGTGGACGTAGAGTTGTAGAAAGACCTAAAGTTTGGAATCCTATGATTTTTTTTACATTTTAGGAGTTTTATTAGACCCAATTGCCATAGGATATGATGTATGAGCCATAATATGTCATTTATTGGCTCCTTGAGCTTCATCAACAACTCTCCTTTTATACCTAGTATTAGAGGCAACACTAGTATTCTGATTGCTTGTATTCCCCACATAACTAATGGCAAAAAATTCACCCTCCAAATGATTTATGAGGGTATCATCAGTTTAAGGTTTTCTATTTTCCACTCCTTTCATATATCCTTAAAAATTCAAAACTAGGAAAGATTGACTACCTTGCATTACCATGCCTTGATTTTACATCTCATTTGTATAAGTAACATGTTCTTGGCCTTATTCAAAAGATGTATTGTTGGGTTGTTATTGTACCAAGTTATTTTGAGTGAGGACACAATATTTGGAGGATGAGGGATCATTAGGATTATAACTTTGATAAGGCTTGACATGGGTGATTTGGCCTTGTCCTTGTGCATGATTTTGGAAAGTAGGTCTACTTATTTGCCCAAGCTGATTGTATGTTTGATATGGTCTATAACTTTGAGCTTGTTATCTTTTGAAGGAAAATAACTAATTTGTAACACTTTTAAGTAAAATTTTGAATTCATGGATTTCATTTAAAGGAGTAATGGTAGGATTTTCTTGATGAGGCAAAGGGGCTAAAGTGGGCAATGCACCTTGACTAGGAGAATGCAAATAAGGGAATACTAGCATTAGAGGCCTAGGGGATATATTTCCCACTTGGACAAGATAATTATTAGCATTAATAGATATTTAATAGGTAATAGGAAATGTGTTTCCACCCATATATTGAATCATCATGGCAATTTCACTATTCAATGCTTTTAGGTAGTACAAAAATGCATAGTTTGGAGTAGGTCTCACAAGATCTGGGATCTTATTCCATGTTTTTTGAAATCTAGTATTAGAATCTTACATAAAATCATGTAGTTCCCTCTTGATTGTGTTCAATTTATCAACTAGAGATAGGTGATCACTCTTTTCCCCAAACCTATTAGTCAATAAATCCCCCAACTCATCCCATGAGCCATCAAAATTTACAAGTAGAGTCCCATACCAATCCAAAACTTTTCCTTTGAAATATAAGGCCAACAAGGTAATAGCTAAATTTTCTTGGGTGATCTTGTGAATATTACAAAAGTTTTATATATTCCTAATGTGCTCAATGGATGTAATAGGACCATCCCCACTAAAAGATGGGACACTTTTGACGATTGCTCTTGGAATTTGATCATATTGGGCAAGATGCAAGGGAGATGCCCCAGTGAAAGGTACAAATGGTTGTCTCCTAGACATAATAGGAAGATCAATATAAATGTCAAGAATATTATGCAACACAAATTTGGAAGGTTTAAACACAAACTCCTACTTATAAAGATGAGTATTTACAAACCTAAAATTTTTGGTGGAATATGGAGGTAGTTGCACAAACTCAAAAGGTGTCTCTTTAGTAGTAAATTTAGTTATCACCTTTGGCATGGAAAATAGGACTATTCATCAACTAAAGAATTAAACTCTTAAATGGAGTCTCCATGTATTGAGTGTAGATACTTATTTCATCTTCAACTATGCCAAGACCATCACCAGCCTTAAATAATATTGTAGGACTTGGAAGTCCCACCGGGCATGCAAAAAACTATTGACACTTGGATTTGCACCCTTGAGGAGATGTTCAGCTCTCCTCATCCAAGTTGAATAATGGAGTCATCTCTCTTGTTGTGGGTGACATTTTTTTGAGATGAATCTCTAGATAAGGGGCTAGCTCCCCTTGATACACCTTTAAATCTCTCTCTAATTTATCAATTTGTGTATGAAAAGGGTTAAGGAAAATGAATAAGAAACCAAATGGTGATTCACTAATGTATAATGTCCTCTCAATTGTCTGAAACTACTACTTGAAGATTATTAAGGTGATTCTCACACAAGAATCACAACTTAGGATTCATTATTACATCAGTGTTTCACATGCTAGATTTGATAAGGTATATGATTATTAGGAAGGGAATGAAGGATTCCAAAGAGGGATACAATCATGGACCACTTATAGGATATCTCTACACTTAGAAAAGAATACTAGTAAATACCTGCAATAATCTCATTTTGTAAATTGGTAGGCCATCAAGAGTACAAGCTAGAAAAGATAATCTTTCACTAGACTAGACCAAAAAGATTCAAGTCATTACTCAATATTACTGCATATGAGTGGAAAAAACACTTGTATATTTATTCAAGATTTATTCAAGTACAAATATAGCTAGAGTTTTCCACATAACCAGTGGAGGCTCCCAAATGAGCCAAAAGAATGCATATTTATAGCTTTGAGAGGTGGAGTGAGCAAAAGAAGTCCAAGAGTCACTTGGGAATGTGTCATCTTGAGAGAAATAGTTACATTTGCATGTGGGAGAGAGGTCGGAAAGATATGGAATGTCACTAAATGAATTAGTTATAAATGGATAAGTTATAACTAAACAAAATTCCTTAGTTATAATTACCATTTGTTACCTTTATACTCACCTTCAGGTTCTCATTGAGCCTTTTGATAGCAATGGTTATTTTCTAGAATTTAAAGTTGATATTTTGCAAGCCATCATCCTTCAGCTATTTTATTTAGACTTTTGTTTCCTTTGGAATTCTTGTCTTCTTATTTCCCTCGACAATCTTTCCTAAAAAAATCATTCCTCGAATTTTTTTTTTGTCATGGTTGATTTGTTTTAGCACTTTTCTCCTTCAAACTTTTTATCTCAGCACTTTTCCTGCAATAATTCATTCAGATATTTACATTGGGTCCTTTCCTTTGGGATTTTTTATTTTCACCATTTCAACGGACAATTTTCCCAAAAAATTCCTTTAGACTTTTTTTTCAGCATTTTCTCCCAAGAAAATTCATTTGAATCTTTTTTCTGCATTAATTTATTTGGGCTATCAAATGACCTTTTGGATTTTGAAAATGGACCATTTGGTTCTTTTAAATGTTCATTTGGGTTTATTCGAAGTGGACCTTTGGGACTCTAAAATGACCCTTTGACAATTTGAAAAAGACCCCTTCAAAAAAGTTGCAAGTGTCCCTTTAGCTTTTGGAAAAGACCCCTTCAGAAAAGTTGCAAGTGCCTTTCATAAAAACTGAAGTGCCCTTAAAAAATTTGTTTTGGACAAAATTTTTATAAAAATTCCTTCAAAAAATTTGAAAATTGCCCTTCATAAAATATGAAAAAGACCCCTTCAAAAAATTTGCATGTGCCTTTCATAAAAACTGAAGTGCCCTTCAGAAAATTTGTTTCAAACAAAATGTCTAAAGTAATTATCTTGGAAAATTTGAAAATTTCCCTTTGAAAAAACTGAAAAAGATCCCTTTAAAAAAATTTCAAGTGCCTTTCATAAAAACTAAAAATTGTCCTTCAAAAAATCTATCTCAGACTAATTGTCCGAAAGAATTTAGGACTTGGCTGAATGAAAAGTCCAAAAGAAATAACACTTAGTCAAAATCAAAATGCTCAAAAGGATTAGTATGAAAATTATTAGAAAATGACCAAATCCAACTTCTTGAAAGAATTAGACTTGTACATTCATTATGGTTTTGTCAAAGAATACTTCTTTTGAATAATATCTACAAACTAGTTAAGCCAAAGGTATAGACTTAGGTAGCTAAGTTTTCAAATAGGGTGCTCAATTTTGGCCTGAAGGGCCAACATTTGGTCAACACTTACCAATAAAAATCTAAGAGGGCTCTGTTGATGCCTCTATGTGTACCACAGATGTCCTTAGTGTTTAAATAACACTTCTCATTTTAGGATTTTGGGAATTCAGAGCAAGTGTAGCTGGTTTTGGCAACTTATGTTACCTATGGTAAAATAACATCAAATCAATGTCTATTTGTTTCATAAAATTTATATTAACTGATAGTTTAGAGCCATCATGGACTGAATCTTTACAAAAGGTAAGTATCTCTTATAATAATCATGAATTATTATCAAATCTTAAACTACAGACTAATCTAAATGAATGTTTACAATGAAATTTAAACTAAAGTGATTTGGCTAAAAAAGAAACAAAAGATAAAGGTAAGGTAGAAAGAAAATAAGTGATTGTTGATCCTTAACTCAAATATCATGACAAAGTTTCAATTATGACTAAGCCTGCATTTAACTATTATATGATGCAAAATAGCATAAGCTTAGATCTCACCATACATTAGGAAAATCTCTAAGGATAATATGAAATCATACAAGAGATGGATTTCAATTTAAATATTTTTTACCAAATTCAAATATCATTATCACATCTAAATACAAAACAAATAAAATGAATCAAATTCAATATCCTTCAATTAATCTAGCATAAGCTCTTATTAGAAACCCTATATCACAAATGTAAATTTATAATTCATGAAACCATTTAAATTCAAGATTTAGAACCAATAATTGAAAGAAATCCACATTAACAATTAACACATCAAAGTTAGATGATATTCATATAATTTCTTATTAGTATTAATTTCTCAAAGTATACAAATTTTTATCAAAATTCACTCCCTTTAAAATATGGTAGTACTAAATTTTATAAGAGGACAAGGTAGTATACTAGTTAGATTCAAGATACAAATGTACAAGAAGTAAGGACAACTGTCCTTTTTCAAAAAGTTTTAGAATATATTTCCTTTCCAAAATTAAACTGACCTAGAGGCAATATGCTAATAAACTATCATATGCCTTTACAAAAGAATATTTATTGTTTAAATATTAAAATGTTTTTAAAAAGAAGAATATTAATTAGTTGGTGGCCCATTGTTGAAGGACTCCCCTACTTCTCTTACAAAAGATCCATAGCTCTTTGATATTGTTCCTTGACAAGCTCCAAATCCAAAGCTAGTTTTAGGAGATAAACATATTCTTGATCAAATAAGTCCTTCAAGTCCCTATCATCCCTTTCCATAGCTTCCTTAATACTTTGGGATTCTACAGTCTTTTCTTTAATAGTGAAGATCATGCGCAAAATTTTGCTATTGTCATTACTTGATTGACCCTGGATCTTGCCCCTTATTACATCACCAGAGTGACTCTATGCTTATATTCCTCATCATCAATAATGGATAGGGATAAAGACTTTTTAGGATTAGCCAACATGGTTCCAAGGAGTTGCTTAATCCTAGTAATCAACTCTTCATCATCCCTTAGGAGTTTGTCTAATCCTGCTGACCAAGTACTTAGACTTTGGATCTTATCCACCACTATTCCTAATATAGCATTTAAATGAGATAGGATAATGGTTTTGAATTTAATAATTCTATTCCTAATTAGTATATTGATGAGATCCCTTATTTTAGCCTCTGCATCTTACCATTCTATCATCAATCCTCTAGCCACCTCACTCTGTTGGCTCAATGCATCCTATCTTTGCTTCATTGACTTTAAAGAGTCAAACATGTCAAAAAAGGATGCTTCAAACATCTTAATTATGGCCTCAATCACTGATAAGATAGATTGGCTCTCTAAATTCTTTTCCTTCTCCAAGTTGTGTATCATTTTTTTCATTCCCCTGATGCCTACTCTGACCTGAGTTGAATGACCCTAAGTTAGGATTTCAATATCCTCTTCATGGATGGGTAGTTCACCAAGATACTAAAACCCAACTAAATTTGAACTTGTAAAAGTTTTGACCTTTTGAAATGTGAATTCTTTATTTCCCACCATGTCTTTTCTTATTATTACTCTCTCTAATCTAACTATCTCTAGATTAAATTGTCTAGTAGTATTAGTTCAGTATATTTTGGAGGTTCAGGGGCCTCCATCTGGGTACTACTTGATTCTCCTAGAGAATCCACTTGCTTCCTATCTAACCCTTTAGTTTTCACTATTCTTCTTTCTTCTTACTTTTTCATCAAAGCCCTTATCTGTGACTTGATTTTTTCATGAACATCAATGTTAACAACCTTGGTCAAGGCCCAAGAGTGAGACAAAGTGAGAATCTTCTACATTTTTCCATAGATGAACCATTTAGGGATTATTGGTCCATGGATAGGGTATTCCTTATTAAATAAATTGACTTCACTATTAGGATGAGTGAAAACCATCTTTGGACTCTTTTGTCCCACTAAGACAATGTCAATTATGCTTTTCTCTTTTGTGGGGCTATTACTGGAACTAAATCCAAAGCAACCTCTTTTCCTTTGTGTTTCTTGGCCTTTTCAATTTGAGCTTGGGGTTCTTGAGCTTTCTCCTCCTCTTCTTCAAAAGCGTATGCTTCAACCAAGACCTTGGGGCATCCTCCACTATTTCATTTGGCTCTAAGGCAATCATGTCTAAGTATTCCACTAGAGACTCTAGTCTTTAAGGTAGGGATGAGGATGAAGGTCCCTATCTAGGCATTTTTTAAAACTTATCCTTGCTAGGGCCTTGAGTAATTTATGTTTGGGCCTATATTTATATCTATGGTTACTCCTGAGGTGGCTTGGAAAGTCTAGGTAGAAAATAATATCGCATAGGTCCCATTTTCCATATGTCACATGGTGGATTTTCATTAACAGTCAATCTATGTTCAAGTTTAAAATTATGTTTCCATAACCTAGATATTACTTCTTCAAAATTGTAGTCCTTTATGTACAAAGGATCATGAGGACTAGGTTGATGCATGTAAACTAGCTTAGGTAGTTGTTTGCTCTTCAAATGATTATCCACCCTATCATAAGGATCCTAATGTCTCAGATCATCTAGATGAAAGCCAAAGGAATCTCTGTGCCTTATTCTAGTGTCTACATGTTTGAAATCTTGTATAACTATTCTAATAATTATTATAGAAAAGGGATGGAGAAGGCCTTTTATTTTATCTTTACATACTCCATCAATACCATGAAGGATTTGGCATGCAATTTCCTACTCTACTTTTTTCTTGGGAACATAAACATGCAATTTGAAAGGTTGAGTCATAATCCATTTAATTTTGGTCATAGCACAATCTAGATATAACTATATATCTCTAATTAGCTCCATATATTTTCTAATTAGAGGCCTTACCCTGGGCATAAGAATTCTTATGATGGCTTCTACCAAAGTAGGATAGACACAATCACAAATGAACTACATTTGGTGTTTATATTTGAAGATATGTAACTTAAAATAATGGTGGGAAATTATGAATCTGCTCTCAAGTGACCAATTATTTATATGAGGGATCTATGTGGAGGCTAGTAAGGCATCCAACATATAAGACATCATGAATTTTTTTGATAGTCTTCTTCTTGATGACTATAAATTGTTTCCCTAGGTGGATGTTGATCATATCTCCAATTAGGATAGTGAGCCCTTTTTATACCATTAAGTAGACATAAGATACCCAAATCTTACTAATATATGTGGTTGAAGGGGCTCTAGATACTCTATTTAACAAGGTAATAATTATCCTAATTCCTTCCCAAAATTGGGCAACTAAGATGTTTCTAGTAGGGTCTCTAATTACATGGTTGATCAACCATGGCTTAAGGATGGTGTCAAGATCATTCTTATCAATCGATTCTTTAATGGTGGGAAGGCCCACATGGGGTTTTTGAAGCTTTTAATACCTCTCAAAGGCTAGTGGGAAAATATATGCAACTCTCCTAGAGATACCATCATGAATGATCCAATCATTTTCAATTCTATAATCTACAAAAATAGGAACAAGGATATTAATGCAATGGAGTACCTCTAGTTTAATATAAATATGATGATGACCAACCATTTGAATGACAACCAAGTCATAGTACTTGCTACTGACTATGGCAATCCTTTATTCTTTTTTAGTGATGGATTGCATCTCCTCAATGGTCCAAAAGAGATCAGACCAATCCTTATTGCTAATATTCAAGGTCACAATATCTAGGTCATTATCCTTGAAAACCCTTCCCTCAATATCTGTAGATAGATATAATTTTGTTTCATCCCTCAATTATTGCCTTCGAGTAGCCATGGCTTCCACACTTGTAAGTTCCTCTCAATCAAATTGTAAATGGTCTTTGGGTTAGTTCTTTTTGTGCTCAAATCACAATTAAACTTATTCTAGATTTGATGCAATTAATCTAAGTTCACTTAGGGATTTTTATGCAAGTCTTAGGGCTTTGGAGCTTTAATGGTGGTAGTTTATTTAGACTTAGGCTTATACATGCCTCAAATTTGATTTTGACCTTTGTATTTATATCTTTGCATTTTGAACACATGAGATCTCTTATTTTGTTTCTTTATGCTTGTGTGGTACTTATTTGTCATCTATTTAGCACTTTTCATGACATTTTTCATAAATGCCTAGGAAGCACTAGTCATTGGCATTTAAAAATGCCTTTTACTTCACATCATTGGATCAAGATCCTTGGATCAATTTAGGCCATTGATTGTGATTCGAGCCCTCTCTTTTCATTGGTTACTTTTAGTATCAAGCCTCATGGTTGTGCCACTTCGCACCTCTATGAGATTTCTAAGCCCTGGCACCTTTGTTAGTCACATATTGAGTGTGCATACACCATGTGTTAATCTTGTAGGGGCTCTGATCTTTGTTTAAAAATCATCGATGATTTCATGTCATTGGATCATCCTTCATGATGAAGTACAAGCCGTCAGATCTAGTAAGATACATGATCTTTAATCATTGCATAAATATTTATGTGGGGACTTAGGTTTAAATACCTTATGTTTGTTAGGGTGTGGAGCTAAAAGCTTCACCAAGGAGCAGACTTAAACAGTTTCAGGTCTACACAGACACCGGCGTCGGTCAAGAGTGACCGACGTCGGTCAGTTGTAGTTGCAGAGGCACCGACATCGGTAGTAGGATCGGCCGGCGATGGTCACAGGCGAACAGGCAGGAACCGACGTCGGTTACCTGTGTGTCCAGAAAGCGATTTCCGAAGACAGAAGCGAGTGTTTGCATGATGAGTTTGAGTTGTAGACTCAAGCTCACGTCTCTATTATTAGCAATGTTATTTTTAGAGCCCTTATTCAAGAGGCTTAACTGTTTGTTGTAAGAGCATGCTCAAGTTTCCTAATTCTATATGTAGGAAAGATCTTCTTAGCTTAGTATGTTAAATGTGTGAGTATGAGTAGAACATTGTGAATGTTTGAAGGACAATACTGAGTTGCATCAATCCAGGTTGTTGGATTTGAGTGTAATTGAGAGAGAGAGCTCTTGAGGAATAGAGATCTAATGAGAGATCTTGTGTGCATCTGAGAGAGGTGTGGAAGAATGAAGTTTCTTCAATTGCATTCCTATTGTAAAGAGTTTTAATACAAGTTTTCAGGGTGTTTTCTTGTATCTCTTATTCTGTGCTATTTATCATTCTAGTTACTTATCTATCTAATTTATTTCCGTGTTTATTGCTTTCACAAGTGTAATCCATTGTTGGTTGATCCCCAACAAGTGTTATCAGAGCTCAGGTTCACTAACAGGTGGTTCAGATCTGTGTAGTGTGTTTGGATTACAGGTTGCTCACAGGGGTTTCTGCATGGATTTCTATTTGAGTGGGAGAAGCAATGGCAGAAGAAAGTAAGTTGAGAATGGAAAAGTTTAATGGCAAGAACTATCAACACTGGAGAATGCAGATAGAGGACTATCTGTATCAGAAGGATCTTTACTTATCGTTAGGTGGGATAGCAAAGAAGCCCAAGGACATGGAGGATGAAGAATGGGAAGTTCTTGACAGAAAGGCTCTTGGGTCTATAAGACTGAGTCTGGCCTCCACTGTGATATCTAATTTGTCATAGGCTAAAACTACGATAGAGTTAATGACTACGTTAGCAAATTTGTATGAAAAACCCTCCACTTCTAATAAGGTATATCTTATGAAGCAGTTATTTAATTTGCATATGCAAGAAGGTGGATCTGTTTTTAATCACCTAAATGATTTCCATGGTATTTTTAATCAGTTAAGTTCAGTCAATATTGTATTTGAAGATGAAATAAAAGCTCTTTTAATATTATGTTCTTTGCCTGAAAGCTGGCATGGCTTGGTAATGGCAGTTTCTAATACTGCTTCTGCTTCAAATATTTTAAAAGTAGAGGATGTGGTTAGTGTTATCTTGAATGAGGAAATTCGTAGGAAAAGCACAGAAGAGACATCTGGGAATGCTTTAAATCTTGAGAGCAGGGGAAGGAAAAAAGAAAGGAGCAAGAGGAGATCAAGATCTAAGTCTAAGGGAAGAGGCAGATACAAATCCAGAAATGGCAGAAGGCCACAATGCTAGAACTGTGGAAAGTTGGGGCACATAAGCAGAGATTGCTGGTCAAAGCCTAAGGAGGAGAATCAACACGAAGGAAAGGAAGAGGCAAAGGTTGCAGGTATTGCACAGGATGCTCTTATTTTCTCTTTGCATAATAATATAGAATCTTGGGTATTAGATTCTGGTGCATCTTTCCATGCTACCCCTAATAGAGAATATTTCAGTGACTATATCCATGGAGATTTTGGAATAGTGTACTTAGGGGATGATGAGCCTTGTAAGATTATTGGCAAAGGTAAAGTGCAGCTGAAGATGCAGAATGGCAACACATGGGTGTTGAGATATGTGATACATGTTCCTAGTTTGAAAAGAAATTTGATTTTTGCAGGTAAGCTAGGTGATGAGGGTTGTACAGTAACTCTCACAGCAGATTCTTGGAAGGTGACCAAGGGTGCACTTGTTATGGCCAGAGGTAAGAGAGAAGGTACTCTCTATTTGTGTAATTGTGTTACTAACAAATCTCCTTCCATTTTATCTACTTTAGATGTGGATGCTAAATTGTGGCACTCAAGGCTTGGCCACATGAGTGAGAAGGGGATGTCAATTCTTAAGTCTAAAGGTATGCTTTCAGATTTGAAAAGTATGGATCTAGAATTTTGTGAGCATTGTGTATTTGGAAAATAGAAAAGGGTTAGTTTTCTCAAGACTGGGTCTACTAAGAAAAGGCAGAAGTTACAGCTTGTTCACACAGACGTGTGGGGACCGGCTCAGGTAGCCTCTATTGGAGGATCACGATACTATGTTACATTCATAGATGACGCCACAAGAAAGGTATGGATCTACTATATTAAAAAGAAATCTGATGTTTTTGAGACTTTTAAGATTTGGAAAGCCATGGTTGAGAATGAAATAGGTAGAAGATTAAAGTGCTTGAGATCCGATAATGGCGGTGAGTTCTGCAGTCTTAAGTTTAACTGGTATTGTTACACTCACAGAATCCGTAGGCAAAGGATGGTTCCAAGGACACCTCAACAGAATGGTATTGCTGAAAGGATGAACAGAACAATCATGGAGCATGTAAGATGTATGAGATTGCATGTCGGGTTGCCCTTAGAGTTTTGGGCAGAAGCAGTTGACACCGCAGTGTACCTAATTAATAGAGGACCCTCTACAGCTCTGGATGGTGGAATTCCAGAAGAGGCATGGACAGGTAAAAAGGTAGATCTCTCATATCTCAAAGTTTTTGGTTGTGAAGCCTTTGTGCACATAGATAAGGAAAATAGAAAGAAGCTTGATGCTAAGTCTATGAGGTGCACATTTATTGGCTATGGCTCAGATGATTTTGGTTTCAGATTTTGGAATCTAGGAACTAACAAGGTAATTAGGAGCCGTGATGTTATTTTCAATGAAAGAGTGATGTGCAATGATCAGATAAGGAAGTTGGATCAATCTGGGCAGAGCAATGGTGAATTGGATGAAGTTATGGTCCAAAATGAGCTCGCGGGAAAAAGAAATAATCACTTACAGGAAAACACAGAGACCGACGTCGGTAGGTTAGGAACCGGCGTCGGCAGTACAGAAATCGATGTCGGTCATACAGAGATCGACGTCGGCAGAATAGGCACCGACGTCTGCTAGAAAGAACCGGCGTCAACCAATAACAGGTCCACAGGTGGCTGAGGTCGGTCACTGTCAGAAAATTTGGGTGGACATCATGTTGAGAACGAGTCCAAGACACCCATCAGGAGGTCAGAAAGGGTAAGTAAGCCTCCTATTAGATATTCTCCTTCCTTATATTATTTATTGCTAACTGATGGTGGAGAACTAGAGAGTTTTGAAGAAGCATTACAGGTGGAGTCCAGGAGTAAGTGGGAGCGTGGCATGGTTGAGGAGATGGAGTCCTTAAGAGAGAACCAAACATGGGATTTGGTTGAATTGCCAGCTGGTAAGAGAAAACTGAAGAACAGATGGACCTACAGGTTGAAGGAAGGTGAGGATGGACAGATGAGATATAAGGCCAGATTGGTTGTAAAAGGATTTGCACAAAAGCCAGGTATTGACTTTGGTGAGATTTTTTCTCCTGTTGTTAAGATGACTTCTATAAGGGTTGTATTGTCTTTGGTTGCTTTTGAGGATTTGCATCTTGAGCAGCTAGATGTTAAGACAACGTTTCTTCATGGAGATTTGGATGAGGAAATATACATGGAATAGCCAGAAGGATTTGAGGTCAAGGGTAAGGAGAAGTTAGTGTGCAGGTTGAAGAAAAGCTTGTATGGCCTCAAGCAAGCTCCTAGGCAATGGTATTTGAAATTTGATAGGTTTATGACTGAGCATGGCTACAGTAGGTGTCAATTTGACCATTGTGTATATTTTAAGAGATTTGATAATGGTAGATATATTATTCTATTGTTGTATGTAGATGATATGCTGGTTGCAGGATCTCACATGCAGGATATCTTTGAGCTTAAGGTGAAATTAGCTCAAACGTTTGCTATGAAGGATTTGGGAGCAGCAAAGAAAATCCTTGGCATGAGCATTAAGAGAGACAGGAAAAATCATAGGTTGATATTGTCTCAAGAAGATTATGTGGACAAGGTGTTGAAATGGTTCAATATGCAGGATGCTAAACCGGTAAGCACACCTTTGGCTGGACATTTTAAGTTGAGTAAAGAACAATGTCCTAATTCACATGATGAGGTAGAGTACATGAGTAAGGTTCCATATTCTTCTGCAGTAGGAAGTTTGATGTATGCAATGGTGTGTACTAGACCGAATATTGCCCAAGCAGTGGGAGTAGTAAGTAAGTATATGGCCAATCCAGGGAAGGAACATTGGAAAGCGGTTCAGTGGATCCTTAGATATCTGAGAGGAACTAGCAGTAGACACTTGTGCTATGGAGGTTCAGATACTTCTCTACATGGTTATGTAGATTCAGATATGGCAGGAGATTTGGATGGCAGAAGGAGCACTACAGGTTATGTTTTTACTGTAGGTGAAATGGCGGTTAGCTGGATATCTAAGTTACAGAAGGTTGTTGCCTTGTCAACTATAGAAGTAGAGTATATTGCAGCCACAGAAGCTAGCAAGGAGATGATATGGATGACACAGTTCATGGAAGAGCTTGGAAGGGAGCATGGGAGTTGCAGATTGTATAGTGACAGTCAGAGTGCAATCCATTTGGCTAAGAACTCAGCGTTTCATTCAAGAACCAAGCACATACAACTAAGGTACCACTTCATATGGCAGGTATTAGAAGATGGTGAGTTGAAGCTGGAGAAGATCCATACAAACAAGAATCTTGCTGATATGCTAACTAAGCCGGTTACTAAGGAGAAGTTGAATCTTCATTCAACTTTTATTGGTCTTCATGATTGAGTTGAAGATGGAGGAGCTAGAAGATGTTGCTGTACAGGTACTGGTGCAGCTGGTTTATCTCCAAGTGGGAGATTGTTAGGGTGTGGAGCTAAAAGCTTCACCAAGGAGCAGACTTAAACAATTTTGGGTCTACACAGACACCGGCATCGGTCAAGAGAGACCGACATTGGTCAGTTGCAGTTGTAGAGGTGCCGACGTCGGTAGTAGGATCGACCGGCGACGGTCACAGGCGAACAGGCAGGAACTGATGTCGGTTACCTGTGTGTCCAGAAAGTGATTTCTGAGGACAGAAGCGAGTGTTTGCATGATGAGTTTGAGTTGTAGACTCAAGCTCGCGTCTCTATTATTAGCAATGTTATTTTTAGAGCCCTTGTTCAAGAGGCTTAACTGTTTGTTGTAAGAGCATGCTCAAGTTTCCTAATTCTATATGTAGGAAAGATCTTCTTAGCTTAGTATGTTGAATGTGTGAGTATGAGTAGAACATCGTGAATGTTTGAAGGACAGTACTGAGTTGCATCAATCCAGGTTGTTGGATTTGAGTGTACTTGAGAGAGAGAGCTCTTGAGGAATAGAGATCTAGTGAGAGATCTTGTGTGCATCTGAGAGAGGTGTGGAAGAACGAAGTTTCTTCAATTGCATTCCTATTGTAAAGAGTTTTAATACAAGTTTTTGGGGTGTTTTCTTGTATCTCTTGTTCTGTGCTATTTATCATTCTAGTTACTTATCTACTTTGAACTTATTTTTTATAGAAAATTACAAACCTAGGATAAGGGCCTCATATTCAAAAATATTTTTAGTGTAAGGGAATTTGAGCCTATAAGATGCATGATATTTCTTACTAGTAGGATCAGTTAGGACAACACCAACCCCATATCTAACCTTACACCTAGCACCATCAAAATATAGCTTCTATAGCCTAGGAATAACATTATTACTCTTAGGATCACATTATTTTGTAATCTCTAGGGTGAAAACCCATAAGTTTAAGTCAACTATGTTGACCCTTTAATTGATAACATTGTACTCAATGATCATATGATTCATCCTTAACTCTCTTTCAACTCTGATGTAGTTTAGAACTCCTTTCTAAGATAGCCATAAATGTGAACAATCTATGGAAATGTAGCTATTCATAGCTTTGGTACATTCCTTGCTTAACAAAATCCCATAAACATTAGGAATGTCAAAAACTAGGATATCAATAAATTGATACACTCTAGGCTCAGATGCTAATTGTATATGAACATTTAATAACTCCCCAATCACCTTGACACTAGATTTGTCTAATTGAGTAATAACTCTATCAGACTTAATAAGTGTCAAGAAAAGTTTTTTGCAATTACTTGTTGAAATGATATTGGTAGATGCACTAAAATCTAATAAACAATTATGCAAATTCTTACTGAATGTCTTGACTATGAGCAAGAAAGGAGGAGATTCTGCCTTAGCTTTGTGTACAGTAACATTAGTATTATCAACCTTAGGTGGTCTACTAAATTTCTTTGATAATGATTCCAATAAGAGGTCCCTTTTCCCTATGATCTATGTTAATTCATGTAATGTAATGTGATGTTATATTTTATTATTTTCATGTATTCAATTATATTATAACTAGTCTTGTTTGAAGAACTAGGAACATCAAAATTATGTTTAGAGGTACTCCCTTTGCATGGTTCTGGATCATTACTTGAAGTGTCTGGAGGAGTTCCAAACTTATTTGGAGGTGTTGAGGTAGTCAAGAGTTACCTCTAATCTCTATTCCTCAAATGATAAGTCTTCTTAAATAATTATTGGAAGGCTTAGATTTCCTTAGGGACATCATCTGGTTCATTCTCCTCTTGAAAAGGGAAATCAAATGTCTCTACCATGAAAGTCTGATTAGCAGGTTTGGACCCTGAAGTACCTACACCACTATCCTTGTTAGGGACCACTTCAAATGTGTCCAAATATTCTTAGAAAGCTTTAAAATCCTTAGAAAACTTAATGCAATAAATCTCATCATGCTTGGATATGTAATGTATTCTACAATAATCAGGCAAAGCAATGTTAGTAAGATTAATATCCATGGTTTTATTGCTAGAATATGGTTCATTAGCCTTATTATTATGGAAAATATCATTCTAAAACCTATTATTTGGCCTATTAAACCTTTTGAATGAGAAGTTCCTATTAGAGATCTCTCTAGTATTACCAACTTGTTTTTGCAATTGAAGGAAATCAATAATTAATTTTTGGACCATTTTCATGATGGACTCATTCTCATTCTTGGGATTTCAGAATTGTGCACCTAGTTATTGTTGGTACCAAAAGCTGACACTAAATCTCTTTGATCATTTACATTAAATCCATTAGTATCAATGTGACTCAAGAATCCTAAATTTTTATTGACAACAACATGACTCAAGGGAAATTTATTAAGATTTGGGAGTTGATTTAAGGTTGAGATGTTCATATTATTGTTAGGGAGGATGTTTAGAGTGGGTATATGTGAATTGATATTTGGGATAGAGTATTCCATTTATCCTTGGGGTTGTATTTGATCATTGATGATCACTACCTCAAAATAAGCTCTAGATAATGAAGTTATAGATGGAAGAGACATTTTTAGAAATACAAAAGTCATGGGATCTACTACATCCTTGTAGATTTCTAGAGCTAAAACATCATCAGGTTTATATGGTTTTATGGTCCTGCTATACATTTTTTGGAAACTAGCATTAAAGGACCTAATGGGCTCACTTGTATCCTTATAAATGGTGGTGAATTGGTGGTATATGACACACATACTTATAATTTTACCAAATTGGTCTATGAAAACATTAGTGAAACCATCCTAACTAGTAATATAATTGTTAACCAAATTTAAAAACCATTTGTAGGTAGCATCTTTAAAAGTAAAAGGGAACAACCTACATGTTACATCTACATGCATAACATTTAGTGACCTTAAAACATATTTAAAATACTTAATATGCTATTCAATAGTCACAATACTAGTTGGACTAAATATTGAAAAGTATTTCTTAGGGTTATGTGGGATATCATGTACCACACCTAACACATTGATTGAAGATTCTCCCAACCAAGCCATACCTAGATGAAGGTTGAAGTTAGGGACACATTGAAGAGGTGAGGTTGGTAAAGATTTGGAATGTCTATGCCTACCTTTGTTTTGCTTAGTTTTCCTATGGACTTCAAGCTCAATAAAAGGTTCTCTTGAAGTAGAATGTGATCTTGTTTGAATCTTAGGCAACTCCAGCTTGAAAATTGAATATCCTATTCGAAAAATAATTTATCAAGTTAATATTTATAAATAACAAGGATTAAACCTACACATTAAGCTCATTTTACAAATATTGTGTAAATAAAATTAAAAGACATAAATCTTTGACTAAGCTAGCTTAAAGATGTGTTTAATTACATAAATATGATCTATCTTTATAAGTTTAAGCTCAAAAAAACTCAGATTTATGAAATATATATCAACCTTTTATCAAAACAAGCTATTCTAACCTCAAATACTATGGGTCTTCAAATCTTAAGCTATCTTTACCAAAACTAAGCATCAACCTCAAATAATATTGATCTTTGTCTAAAGAAAGCACAAATATAGGTCACATACCACAAATATCAATGATCTTTAACTTCTAAGAAAAAATTTACTTGAAATCATAAATATAACACCAATCTTAGATCAAAACACACTAAGATAAGTAAAGATTCAGTTAATTCATAAAGAAATTCCTCCTTCTAGTGCTAGTGGGACTTGTTGATGCCTCTATGTGTACCACAAATGTCTTTAGTTTCCAAAGAGCACTTCTCATTTTATAATTCTAAGGATTCAGAGCATGAGTAACAAGTTATGGAAACTTATGTTACCTATGGTGAAATAGTGACAAAGCAATGTATATTTATTCCACAAAATTTATATTAATTGATGGTTGGGATCCATCATGGACTGAATCTTTGCAAAAGGTAAGTATTTATGCTAATAATAATTAATTGTGATCAAAGCTTAAACTACAGACTAATCTAAATGAATGTTTACAATGAAATTTAAACTAAAGTGATCTAGCTAAAAAATAAGCAAAAGAGAAGGGTAGGGTAGAAATAAAACAAGTGATTGTTGATCCTTAACTCAAATATCATGACAAAGTTTCAATTATGACTGAGCCTACATTTAACCAGTATATGATGAAAAATAGTGTAATCTCATATCTCACCATATACCAGTAAAATATATAAGGATAATATGAAATCATACAAGTAAGAAATATATTTTACTTTAAAGATTTTTTACCAAATTTAAATAGAATTAGAAAATTTGAATACAGAACAAATGAAATGAAGCAAATTCAAGATCCTTCAACTAATCTAGCATAAGATCAAATTAGCAACCCTATATCACAAATGTAAATTTAGAATTAATGAAACCATTTATAATAAATAATTGAGAGAAAGCCACATTAAAAATTAACACATCAAAGTTGGACAATTTGTTAAGGTGTGGAGCTAAAAGCTTCACCAAAGGAGCGCATTACAGAAGTTGTAAGTTTACACAGTCATCGGCATCGGTCAGGAGCGACCGACATTGGTTAGGACAAATTTAAGAGATGGCAGCGTTGGCAAGAATTGGCCGACGTCGGTCAGGTGCAAGCAGGCAGGAACCGATGTCGGTTACCTGTGTGTCCAGAATGCTATTTTCGTGGACAGAACAAATTATTTGCATGTTAGGATTAAGTGTTAGTCTTAAGTCTGCATCTCTATTATTAGTAAAACTATTTAGAGCCCTTGATTATGAGGTGCATCTAATGGTTGTAGTTGTATGCTCATGTTTCCTAATTATTATATAATAGGATAGATCTTCATAGCTTATTGAATTGAACAGTACAAGATATTGTAAGATAGACAATTCAAGGTGTGAATTGTGATTGTAATTGAGAGAGAGAGCTCTTGAGGGAAAGAGATCTAGACAGAGATCTGTACATCTGAGAGAGGTGTGGAAGAAAATAAGTTTCTTCAATTGTATTCCTTTTGTAAAGAGTTTAATACAAGTTTTCAGGGTGGTTTTTTGTATTTCTTCTTCTTTCTATATTTTTGATTCTAGTTGATTTCAATTCTGGTTTAATTCTACATTTATTTCTTTCAGAGTGTAATCAACATTATTAGTTGATCCCCAACAAGTGGTATCAGAGCTCAGGTTGACTAATAGGTGGTTCAGATCTGGTTAGTGTTTTTGATTACAGGGTACTCACAGGGATTTCTATTTGAGTGGGAGAAGCAATGGCAGAAGAAAGTAAACTCAGAATGGAGAAGTTTAATGGCAAGAATTATCAACATTGGAGAATGCAGATAGAGGATTATCTGTATCAGAAATATCTATACTTACCGTTAGGTGGGATTGCAAAGAAGCCCAAAGACATGGATGATGAAGAATGGGAAGTTCTTGATAGAAAGGCTCTGGGGTCTATAAGACTGAGTCTGGCATCTACTGTGATATCTAATTTATCACAGGCAAAGACAACGGTAGAGTTGATGACTATTTTAGCAGATTTGTATGAAAAACCCTCAGCTTCTAATAAGGTATATCTTATGAAGCAGTTATTTAATTTGTGTATGCAGGAAGGTGGATCTGTATCTAATCATCTAAATGATTTCCATGGAATTGTAAATCAATTAAGTTCAGTCAAAATAGTGTTTGATGATGAAATTAAAGCTCTTTTAATATTATGTTCTTTGCCTAAAAGCTGGCACAGCTTGGTAATGGCAGTTAGTAATACTGCATCTACCTCAAATATTTTAAAAGTAGAGGATGTTGTTAGTGTAATCTTGAATGAAGAAATTCACAAGAAAAACACAGAGGAAACATTAGGAAATGCTTTAAGTTTTGAGAGCAGGGGAAGGCAAAAAGAGAAGAGCAAGAGGAGATCAAGGTCTAAGTCAAAGGTGAGAGGTAGATCCAAATCTAGAAATGGCAGGAGGCCACAATGCTGGAATTGTGGAAAGATAGGGCACATAAGCAAAGATTGCTGGTCAAAGCCTAAGGAGGACAATCAGTACAAAGGAAAAGAAGAAGCAAAGGTTGCAGGTATTGCACAAGATGCTTTAATATTCTCTTTGCATAATAATATAGAATATTGGGTTTTAGATTCTGGTGCATCTTTTCATGCTACCCCCAATAGAGAATATTTTAGTGACTATATCCATGGAGATTTTGGAATAGTTTATTTAGGGGATGATGAGCCTTGTAAAATTATTGGCAAAGGAAAAGTGCAACTAAAAATGCAGAATGGCAACACATGGGTGTTGAGAGATGTTATGCATGTTCCCAGCTTGAAGAGGAATTTGATTTCTGTAGGAAAGTCAGGGGATGAGGGTTGTACAGTAACTCTCATAGCAGAATCTTGAAAGGTTACCAAGGGTGCACTTGTAATGGCCAGAGGTAAGAGAGTAGGTACTCTCTATTTATGTAATTATGTTACTAATATTTCTCCTTTTGTATTATCTACTTCAAATGTGGGTGCAAAATTGTGGCACTCAAGGCTTGGCCACATGAGTGAGAAGGGAATGTCAATTCTTAAGTCAAGAGGTAAACTTTCAGATTTGAAAAGCATAGATCTAGATTTTTGTGAGCATTGTGTGTTTGGAAAATAGAAGAGGGTAAGTTTTCTCAAGACTGGGTCAACAAAGAAGAAGCATAAGTTGTAGCTTGTTCACACAGACGTGTGGGGACCGTCTCAGGTTGCTTCTATTGGAGGATCACAATACTATGTTTCATTCATAGATGATGCTACAAGAAAGGTATGGGTCTATTGTATTAAGAATAAATCTGATGTATTTGAGACTTTTAATATTTGGAAAGCTATGGTTGAGAATGAAACAGGCAGAAGATTGAAGTGCCAAAGATCTGACAATGGTGGTGAGTTCTGTAGCTATAAGTTCAGCTGGTATTGTTATATGCATGGAATCCATAGGCAAAGGATGGTTCCAAGGACACCTCAGCAAAATGGAGTTGCTAAAAGGATGAACAGAACAATAATGGAGCGTGTAAGGTGTATGAGATTGCATGTTGGTTTGCCCTTAGAGTTTTGGGTAGAAGCTGTGGATACTGTAGTGTACCTAATTAATAGAGGACCCTCTACAATGCTGGATGGTGGAATTCTAGAAGAGGCATGGATAGGTAAAAAGGTAGATCTCTCATTCCTCAAAGTTTTTGGTTATGAAGCCTTTGTGCACGTTGATAAGGAAAATAGAAAGAAGCTGGATGCTAAGTCTATGAGGTACACATTTATTGGCTATGGCTCTGATGATTTTGGATTCAGGTTTTGGAATCTAGGAACTAACAAGATAATTAGGAGTCATGATGTTGTTTTCAATGAAAAAGTGATGTATAGTGATCATTTTAGGAAGTTGAATCAATCTGGGCAGAGCAATGGAGAATTGGACGAGGTGACAGTCCAAAATGAGCTTGCAGGAAAAATTAATCACAAACATGAAAACACAGAGACCGACGTCAGTCAGGCAGGAACTGATGTCGATAATATAGGAACCAATGTCGGTCACACAGTGACCGACGTTGGCTAGGTAGGAATCGACATTGGTTAGGCAGAACTGACGTTAGCCAGTTACAGGATTGGAAGTGATCGAGGTCGGTCACTGTTAGAGAATTTGGTGGACAGCATGTTGTAAATGAGTCTCAGACACCCATCAGGAGGTCAGAAAGGGTAAGTAAACCTCCAATTTGATATTCCCCTCCATTATTCTATTTATTGCTAATTGATGGTGGAGAACCAAAGAGTTTTGATGAAGCAATATAGGTGGAATCCAAGAATCAGTGGGAGCTAGGCATGAATGAGGAGATTGACTCCTTGAGAGAGAACCAAACATGGGATTTGGTTGAGTTGCCAGCAGGAAAGAAGACACTAAAGAAAATATAGATTTATAGGTTGAAGGAAGGTGAGAATGGACAAATGAGATATAAGGCCAGGTTGGTAGTGAAAGGATTTACACAAAAACTAGGTATTGATTTTGGTGAGATTTTTTCTCCTGTTGTTAAAATGACTTATATACGGACTGTATTGTCTTTAGTTGCTATTGAGGATTTGCATCTTGAGCAGCTTGATGTTAAGACAACATTTCTTCATGGAGATTTGGATGAAGAAATATATATGGATCATCTGGAAGGATTTGAGGTCAAAGGTAAGGAGAATCTAGTGTGCAGATTGAAGAAAAGCTTGTATGGCCTCAAGCAAGCTCCTAGACAGTGGTATTTGAGATTTGATAGGTTTATGACTGAGCATGGCTACAGTAGGTGTCAATCTGACCATTGTGTATATTTTAAGAGATTGGATAATGGTAGATATACTATTCTATTGTTGTATGTAGATGATATGCTGGTTGCAGGATCACACATGCAGGATATCTCTGAGCTTAAGGTGAAATTAGCTCACACATTTGCTATGAAGGATTTGGGAGCAACAAAGAAAATCCTTGGCATGAGCATTAAGAGAGACATGAAAAATCACAAGTTGATTTTGTCTCAAGAGGATTATGTGAACAAGGTGTTGAAATGGTTCAATATGCAGGACGTAAAACTGGTAAGCACACCTTTGGCTAGACATTTTAAGTTGAGTAAAGAACAATGTCCTAATTCATATGATGAGGTAGAGTACATGAGTAGAGTTCCATATTCTTTCACAGTAGAAAGTTTAATGTATGCAATGGTTTGTACTAGACTGGATATTGCCCAAGCAGTGGGAGTTGTAAGTAAGTATATGGCTAATCTAGGGAAGGAGCACTGGAAATTAGTTCAGTGGATCCTTAGATATCTGAGAGGGACTAGTAGTAGGAATTTGTGCTATGGAGGTTTAGATACTTCTCTACATGGTTATGTAGATTTAGATATGGCAGGTGATTTGGATGGCAGGAGAAACACCACAGGATATGTTTTCACTGTTGGTGGAATGACGGTTAGATGGATATCAAAGTTGTAGAAGGTTGTTGCCTTGTCAACTACAGAGGCAAAGTATATTGCAGTCACGGAGGCTAGCAAAGAGATGATATGGATGACATGGTTCATGGAAGAGCTTGGAAAGGAGCAAGAGAGTTGCAAATTATACAGTGATAGTCAGAGTGCAATTCATTTGGCTAAGAATTCAGCCTTTCATTCAAGAACAAAGCATATACAACTTAGGTACCACTTCATAAGATAGGTATTGGAGGATGGTGAGTTGAAGCTGGAGAAGATCCATATAGATAAGAATCTTGCGGATATGTTAACCAAGCTGGTTATAAAGGAGAAGTTGAATCTTCATTCAACTTTTTTTTGTCTTCATGATTGAGTTTGAAGATGGAGGAGCTAGAAGATGTTGCTATACAGGTACTGGTGTAGCTGTTTATCTCCAAGTGGGGATTGTTAAGGTGTGTAGCTAAAAGCTTCACCAAAAGAGCACATTGTAGAAGTTGCAGGTTTACACAGTCACCAACGTTGGTCAAGAGTGACTGACATTGGTCAGGAGTAGTTTAGGATATGCTAGCATTAGCAGGAATCAGTCGATATCGGTCAGGTGCAAGCAGGCAAGAACTGATGTCGGTTACCTGTGCATCCAGAATGTTATTTCTGTGGATAGAACAGATTGTTTGCATGTTAGGATTAAGTGTTAGTCTTAAGTCTGCATCTCTATTATTAGTAAGACTGTTTAGAACCCTTGATTATGAGGTGCATCTAATGGCTGTAGTTGTATGCTCATGTTTCCTAATTATTATATAATAGGATAGATCTTCATAGCTTATTGAATTGAATAGTACAAGATATTGTAAGATAGACAATTCAAGGTGTGAATTGTGATTGTAATTGAGAGAGAGAGCTCTTGAGGGAAAGAGATCTAGACAGAGATCTGTACATCTGAGAGAGGTGTGGAAGAAAAGAAGTTTCTTCAATTGTATTCCTTCTGTAAAGAGTTTAATACAATTTTTTAGGGTGGTTTCTTGTATCTCTTCTTCTTGCTGTATTTCTGATTCTAGTTACTTTCAATTCTAGTTTAATTCCACATTTATTCCTTTCATAGTGTAATCAACATTGTTGTTTGATCCCCAACACAATCTTCATTAAATTCCTTGATAGTATTAATTTCTCAAAGTATACAAATTTTTCTCAAAATTCTCTCCCTTTACAGGAGGGTAGTACTGCCTTTTATAAGAGGATGAGGTAGTATACCAGTCATATACAAAATATAAATGTACAAGAAGTAAGGACAACTATCCTTTTTCAAAATTTTCTAGAATACATTTGCTTTTCCAAATTAAACTGACCTAGAGGTAATATGCTAACAAAATAACATATGCCTTTATAAATAATATTCCTTGTTTAAATATTACAATGTTTTTATAAAGAGGAATATTAATTATTTGGTGGGCCCATTGTCGAAGGACTCCCCTATTGCTCTTGTAAAAGCTCTATATCTCTTTGATGTTGTTCCCTGACAAGATCCAAATCCATAGTTGGCTTTAGGAGATAGACATATTATTTATCATCTAAGTCATCCAAGTCCCTATCATCCCTTGCCATAGCTTATTTAATACTCTAGGATTTTATAATATTTTCTCTAGTAGTGAAGATCATGCCCAAAATTTTATTGTTATCACTATTTGATTGACCCTGAATCTTACCCCTTACTTCCTACATCACTAGAGTGACTCTATGTTTATATGACTCATCATCAATAATGCCCAAGGATGTAGAATTTTTAGTATTAGCCAACATGGTGCCAAGGAGTTACTTAATCCTAGTAATAAACTCTTCATCATCCCTTAGGAGTTTGTCTAATCCTACTGACCAAGTACTTAAACTTTGGATCTTATCCACCACTATCCCTAATATAACATTTAAGTGGGATAGGCTAATGGTTTTGAATTTAAGAATTATATTCCTAATCAGTATATTGATGAGATCCCTTATTTTGGCCTCTACATCTTGCCATTCTATCATCAATATCTTGGCCACCTCACTCTGCTAGCTCAATCCATCCTATCTTAGCTTCATTGACTTTAAAGAGTCAAACATGTCAAAAAAGGATGATTCAAACATATTAATTATGGCCTCAAGCACTAATAAGATATCTTGGGTCCTTAAGTTCTCCTTTTATTTCTCCAAGTTGTGTATCCTTTGTTTCATTCCCATGATGCCTTCTCTAACTTGAGCTAAATGAGCCTCAATTAGGATTTTAATATCCTCTTCATGGATGGGTAGTTCACCAGGCTACTACACTTCGACTAGAGTTAAACCTATAAAAGGTTCAACCTTTTAAAATGTGAACTCTTTAGTTCCCACCATGGATTTTCTTGTTGTTACTCTCTCTAATCTAGTTATCTCTTGATTAATTATACAATAGTAATTAGTTTAGTATATTTTGGAGGTTCGAGGGCCTTCTTCTAGGTATTGTTTGATGTTCTTAGAGCATCCACTTGCTTGTTGTCTGACCCTTTAGTGGTCACTATTCTTATTTCTTCTTTCTCTTACATCAAATCCCTTATCCATGGCTTGATTTATTCATGAACATAAATGTTAACAACCTTGGTCGAGGACCAAGAGTGAGACAAAGTGGGAATCTTTTGAATTTTTCCATAGATGAACCAATCAGGGATGATTGGTCTATGAATAGGGTATTCCTCAATGAATAATTTTATTTCACTAGTAAGATGAGTGAAAACTAACTTTGGCCTCTTTTGTCCCATTGGGATAATTACCAATTCTACTTTTCTCTTCTATGGGGGTGATACTGAAACTAAATCAAAAGCAACCCTTTTTATTTTGTCTTTCTTTCCTTTTTCAATTTGATCCTAAGGTTATTAAGGTTGCTCCTACTCTTCTTCAGATCCATATTATTTATCTAGGACCTTGAGGGAATCCTCCACTATTTCATTTGGCTCTAAGGTAATCATGTTCAAGTATTCCACTGAAGACTCTGGTCTTTGAGATAGGGTTGAGGATGAAGGTCCCTCACCAAGCCTCTCTTCCAAATTATCCTTTCTAGGGCATTGATTAATTTGTGCTTGAGCTTTAATTTCTATCCATGGTTGCTCCTGAGGTGGCCTAAAAGGTCCAGTTAGAAAATGGTATTGCACAGGTCTCATTTTCCATATGTCACCTAGTAGCTTTTTGTTAACAGTCAATCTATGTTCAAGTTTAAAATTATGCTTCTTAAACCTGGACAATACTTCTTCAAAATTATAGGCCCTGATGTGTAGAGGATCATAAGGACTAGGTTGATGCACATAAACTAGCTTGGGTAGTTATTTGCTCTTCAAATGCTTTCCCACCCTATCATAAGGATCCCAATGTCTTAGATGATCTAGTTGAAATCCAAAGGAATATCTATGCCTGGTTATTTTGTCCAACTATTTTTAATCTTGTAGAATTTTTATACAAATTATTAGAGGAAAGGGATGGATAATGCCATTCCTTTTATCCTTACATACTCCATCAATACCATGAAGTAATTGGCATGGAATTTCTTACTCTACTGGCTTTTTGGGAACATAAATAGGCAACTTGTAAGGTTGAGTCAAAATCCATTCAATTCTAATCATAATACAATCTAGATATAACCATATATCTCCCATTAACTCCAAATATTTTTTATTAGAGGGTTTACCCTGGGCATAGGGATTCCTATGATGGTTTCTACCAAAGTAGGATAGACACAATCACAAATGAACTACATGTGGTGTTTATATTTTAAGATATGTAGCTTTGAATAATGGTGGGAAATTGTGAATCTACCCTTAGGTGACCAATTATTGATATGAGGGATCTAGGTGGAGGCTAGTAAGGCATCCAATAGATAAGACATCATGAAGAATTATTTTCTAGTCTTCTTGTTAATGGTTGTAAATTGTTTCCCTAGGTGGATGCTAACCATATATCCAATTGGGGGAGTCAACCCCTTTTCTATCATAAAGTAGACATAGGATAGCCAAATCTTTCTAACAAATTTTGTTGAAGGGGATCCAAATAATATATTTAATAGGGTCATAATTAACCTAATTCCTTCCCTAAATTGGGCAATTAGGATGTTGCCAACAAGGCCTCAAATCACATGTTGCCCTTGGAGCAACCATGGCATAAAGATGGTGTCAATATCATTCTTTCCAATCCATTCCAATGGTGAGAAGGTCCACATGGGGTTTTGAAAGTTTGTAATACCTCTGAAAGGCTAGTGGGGAAATATATACAAATCTCCTAGAGCTACCCTCGTGAATGATCCAATCATTTTCAATTCTACATTCTATAAAAATGGGAGCAAGGATATCAATGTAATCGAGTACCTATGGTTTAGGATTAACATGATGGATACCAACCATTTGAACTTCAACCATGTTGTAGTACCTCCTAATGACTATGGCAATCCTTTTTTCTTCTTTGGTGATGGCTTACATCTCCTCAATGGTCCAAAAGAACTCAGACCAATTCTTGTTTCTAGTGTTCAAGGTTACAGTACCCAAGTCAATATCCTTGAAAAACCTTCCCTCACTATATTTAGATAGATATAATTCTATCTCATCCCTCAATTTTTACCTTCAAGTAGCCATGGCTTCCACACTTGTAAATTGCTCTCAATCAGATTACAAATGGTCTCTAGGTTAGTTCTTTTTGTGCTCAAATCATAATTGAACTTCTTCTAGATTTGTTGCAATCAATCCAAGTTTACTTAAGGATTTTTATGAAAGTCTTAGGGTTGTGGAGATTTAATGGTGGTATCTTATTCAGACCTAGGATTATATGTGCCTTAGATTTGATTTTGACCTTTATATTTATACCTTTGTATTTAAAGCACACAAGATCTCTTATTTTATTGTTTTGTACTTGTGTGGTGCTTATTTGGTATCTATCTAGCAATTTTCATGGCATTTTTCATAAATGCCTTAGAAGCACTATCTATTGGCATTTAAAAATGCCTTTTTCTTTCACTATTGGATCAAGATCCTTGAATCAACATAGGTCATTGATTGTGATCTAGGCCCCTATTTGTCATTGGTTCCTTTTAGTAAAAATCCCTGTAGTTGTGCCACTTAATGTATCTATGGGATTTTTGGGATTTTTGAGATTTGAATATTGAGTGTGTATCTACCACATGTCAAGCCTGTGAGCTCTCAAAGCTTCATTGAACAATTATCGATGATTTTGCACCATTGGATCATCCTTCATGATGAAGTGTGAGCCATCAGATTTTTTAAGATGCATGAGATATATTAAATGTATAACTATTTAGGTGGGGACTTGGGTTTAAATACCTTAGGATAATGTTTATTAAACACAAAATAAACTTTAAGCTAAGGTGTTTATGACTAAGTTTTTTGGGATTTATACAAAAGGGGACCATACATAAATATTTTAAGCCAACGTTTATATTATTTCTAATAAACAAAATTCATATTTTGGTCTAAAATACTTATGTTAATATTTTAGAACATGCCCAAAGGGGGTCAAAGTGATATAAGGAAGAAAATACTAGATTTTGACTTATGGATTTAATGTATTAATAAACATGATAAAATATTTAGTTAAAAGCATTTAGGCTAAGTTTTATGTCTCAAAACCCCATTTTAAAAAAATAAGACTTAGTATAAGTCTCTAGCCTAAGGTTCATGGCATTCAAACAAATGCAATGGGGACCTTAGGATATAGACTTAGACTAAATTCATTTCTTCATATGTTTAGACCATGAGATCATTTAAATATTTGTAGTTCAAAGATCTCAAGTGTTTGAACATCCTCTAAGGGCTCCCATTAGTCTGTAATGCAATTCATGAGTTTTTTAAATAACGTTTTAGATTATATCATGGTATTGAGAAAAATAATCCATTAGCTTAAATTTGATGGCCTCACTAATGTCAAATACATCCTCACATGTGTCAAATGATGATTTCAAAAACATCAAATCTGGGCTCATGAAGTTCTTAGTTTTTATGGGCTTAAATTTGATGGTCATGTAGATGTCAAATATGTCCTCATGGACATCAAATGATGGTCACACAAACATAAAATTTAAGCTCATCAAACTCTTGTATCCCAATATAAGAGTGACACATCAAAAATTTACAGGGCTTCCCAAGATCTCAAACTCAATTCACTCCATTTAATTAAAAACCATGATGAAGTGAGAGCCATCTGTTCATGATCCAAGTAGTTGCACACCATTGGTTCTATTTAATAAGCATTACCCTTTGATTTTAAGTCTCAAATATGAGAGTGCTACATGGTGACTCTATGGGGCTCTTAAGGCTTTGACTTTTTAATGATGTATTCACTCCATTTGATCCTTGGTCTTAATGAAGTGCCAGTAATTGATTATGATCTGAATGCTCAAATATGGTTGGTCTAAAGGACCAAGATTTTAGTTTGTTAGACTTTTCCTCACTTTGTTGGATCAAAAGTCATGATGAAACGTGAATTGTTGGATCCTATAAGATACACAATTATTAAGTTAAGACCCAAGATAAAATAAACTTAGGATAAGGAATTTAGACTATGGTCTTGATCATGTTGATAAACACGAATGGGGCCTTAACATTGAATCTTTAGGATAATTAGGTAATAAAGGGACCACATTATAAAATTAAAAGGACCTTGCTAACATAAATTTAGAACATGTTATAAATATATGAAATAAAAAAAGGGAAAATAAAAAGGGGACCAAGGCATAATTTTAAGGCTAAGGTTTGGTTGTCTTAAAAACATGACCAAGCCTTAGCATAAACATTGGGATTAAGTCTAAAATAAAAATGTTTCTACCAATTTATTCCTATCAAATTCAAATTTGAACCAAGGGTTTATGCTAGCGTTTTGGAACATGAATCTACTAGCAAGGACTCCATGAAACCTACATCTTTAAGACATGAAGACAAATTATTAGCAATGTTAGGCAAGCTTAAAGTAAAACATAACTCAATAAAATAATATTATCAACATGGATGATCTTAAAGTTCTTATAATGTTCAAAATAGGCCATGCTTTCTAGGTTAAGCTTCAAAATATATCAAGGGTCCTAGTTTTCAAAAAATCAAGTATGTTTTCCTCAACATACTCCCCCTAAGATCTTTGAGCCATTACACCTTATGTTCATCTTTAGATCTCCACACACCATGAAAAACCAACATACAAGCTTACTAGCCTCTTATATCAAGCCACCTCAGGGACCACCAATAGAATTTCATGCCACTCACCAAATAGAAAACATGCTCTAAACTAAATTAAGAACTCACCTTGTAACACACATACCTTTCTCCTTTTGTATAAACTAAGCAAAAAACACTTCTTAAAACTAGGCCTGTCTAGCCTCCTTGTAGCCCTACCTATAAATTACAGAGCTAAAAAATTTCTATAGACACAACTTTAAGACCTAAAAATTCATATATAGAGCACTCTCATATTCCACCTTAAACACACTAATTTTCAACAATATGATCATCTTATGCAACATATTTACTTCACAAACTTACTACCCAATTGGGCCTCCAACTTGACAAAAACTTGAATAAATTGAGAACCAAAAACCTTCAAATCTATGTGAACCTTGATTTGACAACCCATTTGGTCCATTAAACATATTAAGAAGCCTTAGACCTGAACTCATAAAGTAGACAATTTTTCTAGTAAAGCCTAAAACACTAGAATCTTAAAACAACTAAAGTCAACATAACACCTTCCATTCAATGTCCACATCTAAAAATTCTTATACACATGGAGGCAATCATTACACACTTATATCCCAAGATTTTAGCTTCCACACCATTAGGAACCTTGACTTCCTATAACCCATTTTAAGACCTACATACTCATAAGCATAAACTAGGAAACCTAAGATCAAACAAAAATATTTGATTTGACTTCAACATAGCTTTAAATCATAAACCCCCCCTGGATCATGTTAGAATAAGGTCAATATACATTTGTATGCAAAAATATTACCTTAATAAATCACAAATCCTCCTTTGTCATCTGGGAACCTTCAATCTGACCCTATAGACTACTTCCATATATAGTTATCAACATCATGACATTACCTCAACATATTTTCCATTTGGACATACATGTTCCAACTAAGAACACTCAAATATAGTCTTCTAGTACCATCTCAAGAATACCACAACAACGCTTGCTTCTCCACTAAAAGGAGTATCTTGAGAAGCATAGATAGAGACACCCTCTATACCTCAATTATCTAAAACAAAAAAAAACTCCTCATTTTCCTTCTCTTCCTTGATCAATTGATACTTATATCTCTTATTCTTCTTCTTCTTTGGCTTTAGAGAATCAAATTCCTCAACTAATACAACATTATCCTTTTCTTTTATGATTGGATTATCAATACATGGAGATAACATAGATTCATGGCATACCTTTTCATTTGAATAATCTTTCTTGAAGCTTGGATCCTCATCACTAGGCACTTGTTCAACAAAGAAAGATGTTCACTTGGCTCCATACATACCTCAGAACTAGATTTAACCATCACCTTGGTCTTATCCTTGAGTTTAGCCTCTTCATTCTCAACATGAGTAGACAATGAGGCCTCATGGGGCTCTTCAACTTCTGAAGCATTCTCCACCATAACAAATAGATTAGTTGGACCAATAGACTCATAATGATTCATACTTATCACCTTTGGTTTCCATGAGTTAAATTTCCTTCTTTGTTACATTCTTAGATCCTAGTTGAACCTTTTATGAATTGTAGGCCTTTCCTTATAGAACTTATAAATGTGACCTCTCTATTCACAATTGAAGCACATCATATTTTTTTTGAAAATATCTTTTTACCTTTCTAGATTTGGACAAAATATTGAAATGTGTCCTTGCCTTTCCTTATTTGGATAATTATTAACAAAGTGCCCTTTCATTAAGACAATTGAAGAACTTAACCTTGCTTACTCATTTTTACTGATGACCCCCATCATAGTCCCATGCAAACTGTTTTGTAACAGGTCTTCTACATTCTCTATATCTATGCCCAAACTAATTACAAGTATAGTAGTAACCATTAAAAATTTTATACCTCATGACATTTGGTTATCTGATATGATTTATCTTTAATCTATTTGCACCATCATTCCTTGTCTAATGATTTGTTTTCAAAGGTTGATTGTCCTGGTTCACATTAATCTTCATCTTGTCTTGAGTTATATTATTTTTTTCTTCTTCATATCCAAGACCAGTTCTATCACTAGCATGTTTTTGACCACTCAAAATATTGTCTAGATCACATGAGATATTTTGAAATCTCAAAAATGTCTTCACCTTACTAGATGTCTTCTCTAACTTAGATTTCAAAGACTCATTTTTAGAAACATACCTTGAACAATCATCTTCTTTAGCTTTTAGGGTTGTAGATAGAATTTTTAATTGACCACTGAGATTCTTGATCATATTTTCATGCACCTTGATTTCTTCATTAATTCTTGCCTCAAACACATTTAATTGATCCTCATAGTCATTGAATTTATATTTCATTTTCTTATTGATCTTCTTCTTCTCAATATTTAGTTCTTCAAGAGCATTCATCAATACAGCCTCACAGTCCACCTCATCTTCATCATTATCTGAATCAATCCAAGTAGATTCCTTATGTGAGAAAATTCATTCCTTATCCATGAATATAGATTCATCTTTAGTAGGAATATCATCTTCATGATCATATTCTGAGTCACTATCTTCACTCTCATATGATGAGCTACAATCTTATTTGGTGTAGAGACTCTTCTTGTCTTTAAAATACTTATATTGTCAATCCTTCTAAATCCCTTTTTATTTTTATCAGACCTAAATGATCTCTTTCCATCATCATGACCTTGATCATGATCTCATCAATATCCTTCTTACACTTATGAGGGCACTTATTATCAAAATGTACTACCTCTCCACAGTTGAAGCATTTGAAAAGCAATTTACCTTTATACTTGCTTGAACCTATTTTCAATTTACTTATAAACAAATAAATTAGTTCATCCTCATCAATATCAAAAATGTCATATTTCTTGGGTTTCTTACCTTGGAACTCCATTTTTGGATTCAATATTTTGAATGTTACTTCCTTCTTTGGTGGTATATCATCATTTACTCTCATATTATAAGCAGTAAGGGTGCCATGCAAATGAACCATCTTCAACTGAGTAAGATCATGAATTTATTCTATAGTAGATAATTTTGGATCAAATTTTAGGGATATATACCTTAATACCTTTTGAACTACATTATCCTCTTCAAGGTTCTTTCCAAGAATTTTGATGGTGTTTATAATCTCATCAATTCTCTATAGAAAGGAAGCCACATAATCTTCTTTCATTTTGTGGATCTCAAATTATCTTCGATGAGTTTGAAAATTTTCTAACTTAACATTTGAATCTTCTTCAAAAATAATCTTCAATTTATCCCATATTTCTTTGGAAGATGTGCAATGAATTACTTTGCTAAACTTATTTTCTGTAAGAGCACAAGTGATGGCATTCATTGCCTTGGAGTTGTTTTCAAACAACTTCTTGTCTAAAAAACTAGATGGAGGAATGGTAGGAGAAACATAACTATCAAAAATATATTTCCATACATAAAACCATAGGGAAATAATGTATTCCTTCATTTTATCACTCTAAAATGCATAATTGGATCCATTGAACATTAGTGCTTGCTTAATATAGAAACCACCTTGCACATTTTGAGTAGCCATTGTACCTTGGATCAACTTCAAGCTATCAATCCTTTACCAAAGGACCTTGCTATGATACCAATTTTTAGAGATACAATCCACTGAGATAGGGTGAATCAATGGTAAAAAATAATCCAATTTCATTTCCAAACCCTTTAAAATACTTAAGCATTTAATACAATCATTCATGAAGCATACAAATCGTTCATATCAGTGACTAATGAACATAATGCAAGATCACATAAAAAACATAAGATCTACATGGGAAACCATCTTGGAGATTAAAAACCCACTAATGAAAGGTCTTTAGTGAAACCCTATTTCACAAGTAACGACTACCCCTAAGGAAGATCAATTCCTTTAGAACCTCCTTGAAAAGAACACTTCCACCTTATAATTGATGTATTTAACACTTGATGATGGAACTATAATTATATGACCCCTAAAAAACTCTCTCTTTCTCAAATAGGCTTCTCACATAGGCATGCTACAACCTCTCTCCTTCTTCACTGAAATAATCCTCATATGTACACTTAGATCTCTTCACAAAACTTTAAACTCTAAGAACACTATATTTTCATAAAAAACATGACCTAAAAATCATACACACAATATTTAATCTTGTCTACTCATTAACCTAATAACTGGGCACTCTCACTTTCCTCTAATTTCCTTCACTCTCCAACTCTCTCACATATAATTCTCTTGCTCACAAGTCTAGAAATCACCATCTTTGATTTAACTATTTATAGAGAATTTACGACCAACACCATCTTGGTTGGCCATTATGCATGACTTAACCCTTAAGTCATCTATCTCATCAAGATAAATATTAATACAAACATCATAGGTTAGTCATAGCATCTATGGGTCACCCTTAAGTAGATACACCTTTTAATAAATCCCTTATATCTCTTATAGGTCTCATGGAGACCTATTAACCCATTTAGAACATCATCAAGAAAAAAAAGAACATAAGACCACTTTAAAATTCATGTGTCCACTCATTATGTCCCCTTTGACATCCTCAAATGATCATAATCATCTTAGATCAACTATGAATATGCTCAAATAACTCAAACACTGACCTAGTGCATATGAACATCATAAAAAAATACATAGTCAACTTCTTAAGCATTGTTCATACTCAAGATAGATTTATCACACCTTTAAAATACTCATAGAGAATCCTCATGGAGCCTAAAACACTCCAAAATATAAAAGTCATCATGAGACATCAAAATGAGCTCAAATATCCTTTTTAGGTCACTTGCAAAACAAGTATGAACACACATTCAAATTTGAACATTAATATACTTGACTATACACACTCTGAGATCTTAAAATTAGGTTCATTAGATGCACCATGGAGTCCTCTACATATTTGATTTTTAAAACACCAAAAAATTTGAATTCTATCAAAAGATATGGATAAAATATAGAGCTCTAGTTTTTACCTATGTTAAATTCAAATATTTGAATGACAACGGTCCCAGCTAAACTTTGACCATAGTTCTCGCATCTCGTGTCCTCTCAACTTTGGATCAATCATGCACCACTAATTTTTTTGATATTTAACACATAGTCTGATAATGCAAAATTTTAAACCTCAATAATTTTGACCTCATTTCATGCAATATTAAAATGTTGACTCGACACATTTTATCAATCTTTGTAGATCAACTAGGTCTTTAACTATCAATGCTCACCATTTGATCAGTATGTATGAACACCCACTCATTGTTAGATCCTTATCCTTTACCTTTGTTCAATAACTAAACATTATGTACCTATCCTCATCTTGATACTTCTTTAATTCTTAAAGCAAATGTGCTTCATCAATCTTGCTCAAACTTTAACTGTGTAAAAATGACTAGGTATGGGAACCATTAAAATATGCCTGGAAGGCCAACTTTGCACAGTCATAACTTTTGCCTCAATCAATCTCATGTCCCTCAAATTTCACCATAAGTTCTCCTTTCAAGGAGGAATCCAAAAATGTATCAAAATGCTCCTAAAAACTTCACATGTCCAATAAATAATGACATTAAAATTCCTTCTCAAAATCTTCTATCACAGAGCCAACTATGTCAAAAACCTGATTAAGAGGCCAACTTTGAACGAGTATATATTTTGATGCGATTCATTGGATGATCTAAATTTTATTGAAAATCAACTAAGATAAAAACTAAACAAACCCATATGATCATTTTCTCTTGACACCTTCACATGTGTAAGATATAACATCATCAAAATGTCTACTCAGCTTTTGTTATCACACAAAAATTTGGCTAAGTATGGAAAAACATAGTCAAACTACTTGGGAGCCCAACTTTGTATATGCATATCTTTTAACATGATTAAGTGTATGATCTAAAATTTAGCATAAATAAATTAATATTAAAACTAAACAAACCCATATGATCACCTTTTCCTTAAACATCCACACGTGCAAGATATTACTCCATCAAAATGCTTACTTGGCTCTTCTTGACACTTTGTAAATTGGGCTAAGTATGGGAAAACATCATCAAAATGCTTGGGAGCCTAAATTTGTACCCACATATCTTTGACTTCACTTAAGTGCATGACCTAAGATTTATCACATAGAAAGTAGGTACAAATGTGATCACAACCATATGACCAACTACCCCTGACTCATCCATACATGGTAATGGCAATGTCATCAAACTACCTACTCAGATTTTCTACCACTAGAATTAAACTATCTAGATGAAAACTATATAATATTAGATGAATTTCATTTATGCACACAAGTCCTCAAAGCATAGATAACATATTATAGGACATATTTCACATGATCAATACTTTAGACTCATCCATAAGCATCTAAAACCAAGAAAACTCTGAAGATCAAACAAGCTTTCGTGAAGCATACTAGGACAATCAAATTACACACTTTGTCATTGTTACTTAGACTATCAAATCACTTCATCCACTCATAAAGACACCTATATGACATCATCATGACATCATTGAAAACTCTCTAGCAAATTATTATTCTTTGGTCCTTATTTAGAACAACATTTCTTAGGAGGTTGAGGGGAATATTCCTTAGAATTAGTATTTTGGTCAATCCATTATCCCAAACACTGACTTCAATTAGGCTTTCAATGATCAATGGAAATAGGTTGTTAATTATGGGTATAATCAAGCTCTTATGTCTCAAAACATAGAATTACCTAAGATGATAAAACCAAAAGATCCTCAATAGGGCCAAGAGCCTAATCCAAAACCAAATAAGTTGGGTTCTATAATGGTAAATTATAATCAAGAAGAATGCTATGCATCTAATTAGCAAGCTAGTTCTAGCCAAGCATACATTCTAGTCACATATAATACAAGGATTAAAAGAAGAACTATGGAAAGTAACCAAGAAGTATTCAAAGAGCCTCCTACCATCACCCCATTATTATCAAAGCCAAGTAAACCTATTACTACTCCAAAGGTCCTAATATATCTAAGGAATAAGAATCAAGGGAATGCCTTTGTTTCCCAAAACTCACAAGTTCAAAGTATAGTTGTGGCTCCCAAAGCACAACCAAAGGTTGGTGGTTTTCCCAACAACATTATGGAACAAATGAAAAATTCCAATGTGAGTGTGCCAATGTGGGACATGATCTCTATGCCTATACATATGGACATACTTCAAGAAGGATTGTCAAAGATCAATATCTTTATGAAGCCACCAAGCAAAGAGAATGTGGTTCTCATCAATGCAACCAAATGATATAATGAAGGGAAACTAGGTAAGGTAGTCAGAACTCCACCCTTCTACATTTATATGATCATTGGTGATTCCTTGGTACATAATTACTTGATATATAGTGGGGCTAATATTTTAGTAATGCTAAAGTCTATAGCTGATTAGCTTGGTCTAAAATATGAACCCAAATCTAATGGGGTATTACAATTTGATATATCTTCTAATAAACCATCTATTATCATTAGAAACCTCAACTTAACCCTACATGTTTCTCTTAGTGGCTCAAGATGTGTTGATCCTAGATGTGCCTCCCCATTTTGATTTATGCTTAACAAAGAATTTATAGAAAAAATAGGGGACTATCTAGAAACATATTGGTCATACATATCTTTTAAGACATAGTATGTGACCAAGGTATCCATCAAGGTTGATCCCATTTCATAATTCCACATAGAGCCTTATGGGCCATATAGCATAAACACTAATTTCACTATTCTTGATGAAGATGAATTCATAGTTTGTCAAGAAATAAACACTCATCTTGAGGATATACCTGACATGTTCTTGGATGAGTTATGGAATGACAATCAGTTAGTTAACCCCTTGGAATATAACGAGGAAAGAGACATAGGTGTCTATTGCTTACATGAGGAAAATGAGTCTATGCCATCCCTCATTGGACCTCAAGCATATTCTAGTGGCTTGTGAAAATTATTCTTTGATGGTTCAAGGAACACACATGGAGTGGGTGTAAGTGTAATTCTACTATCCCTTTCTAATGATAAGTATTTATCTTCTTACAGGTTTCAATTTAGTTGCTCTTGCAATGTACCAAAGTATGAGGGCCTTATTAATGGCCTTAAATGGGATAATAAGAGAGGGATAAATTAGTTATAAACATATGAGGATAATTAGATCATTATGCATCAATTCAAAGGCTAAAATATCACCAAAAATCCCTTGATGAAGTCCTAGAAACATAGAGTGTGGATCTTAATTGAAGACTTTGAGGACTTTAACATCTAAGCAATGACAAAGAGAAAAAATCAACATGTTGATAGGTTGGTAGCTATGGGATCTTAGTTTGATATCCCCATTGATTTTTAAAATTCTAAATCACAACCACATGTTAAAGTGGTAGTAAGACCATTAGTGCTAGACAATGAAACTCATTGGCAGGTCTTTGATAGTGACCAGTAGATTGCTTGCTTCTTGTAATAAAAAGCAAAGTTTTTCTCAAAAAACCAAGACAAATTTTAACATCATTATGAAGATCAGATTATTTAACTGAGGTAAAACAAACTTCCTAAAGGGATGGTCACCCTTAAAGGTCTTTTACATGAGGGAGATCACATAGGAAAAGATAAGGTAGTAATGTCAACTGATTTGGAGAACTATGAAAGAGTTCTAATCCTCAAAGATAAACTCCTCAATCTTAGAAAGGTTAATACAAAGTATGGAAAACATTATTTCATTAAGATTTGTAAAGAATATGAAAATATAGTTGTTTAGGACTATAACAACCTAAAAGGTTTTGATCCCAAGTTATCTCAACACACTATATAATTAGAGGCTAGTGCCAAGCCTCTTAGGAAGAAGCAAAAGCCTTTCAACCCTAAAATTGGAGAGCTTATGAGGAAAAAATTGACTAAGTTGATTGAATCCAATATCATCTTTCCCATTAAGCACTCTTCATGGGTAGATAACCTAGTAGCTATAAGGAAGAAGATTGGGGAGATTATATTATGTGTTGACTTTAAAGACTTGAATAGGGTCCTCTAAAAGATCACTACCCCTTACCATCCATGGAAAAACTCTTTCAGATAATTGTAGGTTTAGAATGCTTCTCTTTTTTGGATGGGTATTCAAAACACAACCAAGTAATGATAAGAGAAGAAGATCAATACAATATTGAATTCACCATAAAGTGGGGTACATATGCTTATCAGAAGATGCCTTTTGGATTATTAAATATCAATGCTACCTTTTAAAGAGAAATGGGCATGGATTTCTAAGGACTGTTAAATCAAATGGTATTGGTCTACTTGGATGACATCATAGTTTTATCCAAGGAAGCTAATGAGTACTTAGATCATCTAAGATTAATCTTCAAAAGATGTAGAGAGCATGGGATCTCTTTAAATCCTAAGAAATGTGTGTTTGTTATTTATGAAGGCAAACTATTAGGTCACATTGTCTCAAAGCAGGGACTATCCATTAACCCTAATAGAATAAGTGTTATTTTAGCACTATCTTTACCCAAGCATAAGAAATGAATTCAGATCTTCCTTGGGAAAATAAAATTTGTGAGAAGGTTTATTCCTAGTTTTGCAAACTTGGTCAAACCTATCACTAGCATGCTGAAGAAGAGTCAAGTGTTCACTTGGTCAAATGAAGGTAAAGAAACATTTGAGGCAATCAATCAAGACATTGCCCAATCACCCTCTCTCATAAATCATGATTTTTCAAAGGATTTCATGTTATACATGTTTTCTAATATTGACAATATATCAACTATGATGATGTAAAATAATGGTGAGGGATTGGAGCAACCAATTGTCTTTTTTAATCAAGGGCTTGAGGGAATGAGATAAGGTACACTTTCATAGAAAAACAAGCTCTTTTAGTATTAATAATCCTAAATTTTTTTATACCAATACTCTCTAATAGTAATGTCTATTTGATGATGTCTCATCCTAGAGTGAGGGAATTTGTACTTAACACATACTTGAATGAAAAGAGGGCTCATTGTATTACCAAGTTCATGGATTATGACATGGAGATAAAGGTCACCAAGCTAGTAAGAGGCAAAGGGTTATGTGAGCATATTGTGGATGAATTTTAGGAAAATAAATAAGTTATCTTGGTAACCTAAGATGAATCACAAGCAGATGTATCTCCACCTCATAGTAGCTAGCTTCAAGACATGACACATTTCTTGATGACAAGTGAGTGCCCTCAAGGTATGAAAAGAGCAAATAAAAGGTATTTTAGACTTAATTCCATAGCTTATGCATTGGTTGATGGGATATTATCTAGGAAGGATCTCAATAGAGTAATTCTTGGGTGTATTGATGATGATGAAGTGACAAATCTCTTGGATTAGTTTAATGATGGGCCTGCATGAGGTCATTCTACTCTAAGAATAGCATAAGTAATTAGATATAGCTATTATTGTCCCAACCTCTTCAAGGATTCCTATGCCTAGGTATAAAATACCAAATTTGTGCTCTCTTTGTAGGTAAATAAATATTGTTATCCTTTCCCCTCATCTCAATTTAGGTGGAATAACCCTTCATGTAGTGGGGGTTGGAATTCATAGGAATGATTAATCCACCTTCTAGTGGAGGACACAAATGGGTACTCACTACTAATGACTACTTCACTAGATGTGTGGAAGTAATTTACCTTAAATAAGCCAATGAAATAGAAGTATTGGACTTATATGAAACATAGTAACTAGGTTTGGTGTACCAACAATAATAATTTGAGATAATGCCTTATTATTTTTTGGCATGAAGACAAGTGAATGGGAAATTTATCTGGGAATCTACCTTAGTACATCTTCTAATTACTACCACCAAGGTAATGGACTTGAAAAGTCCAAAAATAAGAACTTGATAAGAATTATCAAAAGGATAATGGAGGAGAATCAAAGAGTGTGGCACCCAAAGTTACCATTGGTAATTCTCCATATGTATTAGTATATGGAAGGGAATCCAAATTACCCATCCCTCTTGAACTTCCTACCTAGGATTTATCACATCAACTTGAGTTGATGGAGAGTGAACTTATGAGCATTAGGATGGAAAAACTCATGGATCTTGAAGAAACCAGGGACCTTGTGATTAAGACACTAAAGTTACATTAAGCTCAAGTCAAGAAAGATTTTGACAAGAGATCCATAATAAGGGACTTAAAATAATGGGACCTAGTCCTCAAGTGGAATTTAAATAAGGCCAAGCCAATAAACCATACCAAGTTTGAATACTTGTGGAGTGGTCCTTATTTGATCCATGGATGTAGACAACATAATGATTTTTAGCTTACCAAACTAGATGGAGAGGTATTACCCATCCTAGTTAATGACATTCATTTAAAGTCTTTTTATTAATAGAGTTTGTAGTCATTATATAATATTACACATATTAGATTAGATTTTATGTTTTCCTCTAAGTACCTTGTGAAAATTTCTTTTCAATTATGTGTTTCCCTTTGAATAAGTACCTTGGGCACTATTACTATTTTGTTTCCTTTTGGTCCTTATTGTTTCAAGAGGAGGTTTTCTAGAAAGGGCTAGCCTTGAATATATTTCACATCAGCTGAGAGATAAGATTTGAGACTCCATGCCCAATGGACTATTTAAAGCTACTAGTCACTTGCATAACAAGCATTTAATCCTATGATGTCTACAGAAATGTTGGCCAATTTTGGCCTACATACAAAGCTTTGCCTATAATGGATCAGTGTTCTAGAAGTCTTGGAGTAGGGTCAGAAGCTGATTAGAGTTCCTATTAATTGAATGATCCAATGGATTAGAAACAGGTCTAGAATTATAAAGAGAAAGGATTAAAATAGGTATCCATGGTGTTTTAAGTGTTCATGGAGCATGAGGTAGGTTTGAAAAAGTCTCAAAGGTTCATTCGAGCCTTGAAAATTCTAACAATAGTTTATAAAACAAGTATAGAAGAGCCAAACCATCTCAACATGTCATACAAAAATGAGAAGGTCAGTCTGGTTATGCATTTTTATAAGTATTCATAGAAAATCCTCTCAAGTCAAAGAATAACATGGATATGATGTTTTTCATTTTAGGAAGGTCCCCTATAACTTTAGTATCTTGATGAGTTATCTATCTCAAGATATAAGCCATCAAAGTTGAACTAGTAGAGTAAGACATGCATGCAGATGTCAAATTTGAGCTATGAGAAGTAGCTGTTTGAGTTCAAATATTTTAAATGGATCTTGAGTTTGAACATGGAGCTGATAAATGTTGAGATTATATAATCTTAGATCAGATATAATGGCATGTAGGTGAGTATAGAGTCAGTGGGTCTAGATAGGTCAATGGTGTATGAACCATCATACAAATGTGGATCAATAGTGAGTGAGAGGTCAACAAATCTTGAGAATAAATGTGAAGATTCTAAGTGTCATGATTGTGGTGAACTCTTGATCAAGTCAATGGTTCATATTCAAACCATGAAAAAATAGATTGATGGTGTGGATCAAATTCAAAGAGTCAATGACCATAGGATGAACATGAGGCTACCACATAGCACAAGAAATTTAACTGAACAAAGGTTGAGAATAAGACCCATAGAAGGAGCATGGAATCAAAAAGTGTCATGATCAAGGTTCCCAAATCAAAATCAATGGCTGATATTAAAATTTGAATCTAAAATACTTCAAATGGAGAACAAATACAACCTAGGTTGAACTAGGGAAAATATTTCAAAGGGCACATGCCACCATTAGAATTTAGTTAAGTACCATTAAGCATAGGACACAATCATATAGTCAATATCATTAATTTTGAAGTTCCATCAACATTAAATCTCAATCTTGACCTTAAATTTGAAGTTTTGGAACTTATAGGGCCCCTTTTTTGGGGTTGCAGTATTATTTCATGACTGTGATCATTGTTCTTTAAAGATCTATGCATATAATGAGTTCTTAGTTTCCACAAAGTTTAGAGGTAGAATAGGTTTTTTAAACTTAATATAGTTTAAAAGGGACTATTTGGCCTATAGGATATTAATTAACATGATGACTATTGGAAAATCAATAAATGGATTGGTTTTCAATCTATAGTAAACCTCTGTTTAGATTTGGATTAGGGGAAGATATAAATAAGATATGGAAGAGTGCCTTAACTTTAAAAATATTCATATCCTCAAAAAATAGGTACCTATAACCACTCAAAGAAAACATGGTCATGGATCTTTTAGGTCCACATATATGAGGGTTTTTTACTCATAATGAAGCCAAGTGTAAAATGGTGTAGAGTCCCAAGATGGAGTTTGGTGTTTGGAGAAAGTAGTTGGAGAATTTAATAAATTTTCAAAGGGGATATAAGGGTTTTTCTTATTATCAAGAGAATGACTCATTGTCCTAAACACATTCTTGTATTCTAGTATATTTCTCATCCAATGAATGATTTTGAAGGCTATTGGGACAAATAAAGGTTAATTTATATATGATGGATTAGTATTGATTAGAAAAAATGTGGTTGAGTATTCATTAAAGGATAGTGGCAACTAATTTATGGATCTCTAATTGCATGCTCCCCCCCGTCTCTCCCCCTTCCCCTATATCTCCCATTATTTTACATTGGGTAAGGGATCTTAATTTTTATATATTAGTTAAATACTTTTGAGAATTAGGAGGCTCTCATTTGACTAGGATAAACCCTATAAAAATATTGTATGAACTACCTCTTGATGCAATAAGATGATTTTTTAACTATCTCTTGCCTTTGACTAGTGCTTTAGTAAGTTTGTGTATGATGACTTCATGAAAGAGATCCTTTTTAGGCCATTGTCCTTTCTTACCTCTTTTAAGGTGTTTTCAAGATGTTTATAGGTCTGAACTTGTGTTCTTATTACTATTAATGGATGCTTAATTATGATTCTTAAAATTCCTCTTTGTTTATTTGATTACTTGGTTAACCTAGTTCATGAAATACTTATGCAATTAGATGGCTTATGAGATTATGTGAGATAGCATTGTCTTATGTTGATCTAGTGTTGATTTAAAACATATGAGTATCTCACTTAATTTGGTGCATCACCTTGTTAGCTTTATTAGGAGCCCTATTACCCCTTTTCTAATCATTTTCCTAGAAGAATAATTAGTCTACATGATCTATCAAGAGGAATTTGTCCTTATTTAAAGGTTCAAACCCATCATAAGATACCCACAAACTGGGATTGTCCTAATATTTTGACTTAGTTTGAGGGATCCTTAAGAATGCACCCCATGGGTGTAAACTAATGTTATAATAGTAACCCACTTATTTTTAAACACTATCTTAATCCAATCCTCATTATTAACCACTACTTGACTATACCCTAAGTACCCATCCAATAATGACATCAGTTGAGAATCGTTCACTATTTTTAGGACTTCATCTAGTGAGGTTAGTGGGTAATTATATTTTTATAAGGCTTTGATCAAGTTGTATAAGTCAACACATGGCCTTATCTCTCTAGTTTTATTTCTAACTAGCACCATATTATCCACCCATGTAGAGTGCCTACCATGAAAAATTATCTTTGCTTGGAGTAGTTTTTGCACCTCTTTAAATATTAGTGATTCTAGTAGTGGATTGAATGGTCTTTACCTTTGATAAAATGGTTTGACCCATGGATTGAGAGGAATGGTATGCATGATAAGATAATTTTTTAACACCTTTAGGTACTCATAACTCCACATAATAACATATCTAAATTATTTTAAATCTTGAACAATGTCTTGTTTTTATTCTTCAATACATATCATGCCTAGTAGCACGTTCTTTGATTCATTGGCATTACCTAGATTACAATGATAATGCAACATACCTTTACTAGGGGCTGATTTTTATTTCTCACCTTGGTAATCCATGTCAAAAAATCATTTTAGTGAGACCATTCCCTTATGTATGCTATTTGTTTTAATATTGATGACCCCTTCATTATCTAGTTCAAAATCTTCCTTATAATCTTCATCAATAATTTAAAAATAAAATATATCTATGTTGGTGATGGAGTTGATAATATGTTGATCATTATTAAACACTTGGAAGTTTTAGACAATGTCAGGAATAGAAGTAGAGACCAACTCCATAGAAAACTTTCTTAACTTGGAGTTAGTTATAGGTTCTAGACTACTAGCAGCTATATCTAATACAAATGCTATGTAATTTATTATATGGGGCAAAGTCTTAATATTAAATGCATCTAAATCCTATATCAAGTTCCACACTTGGTTGTGGTACCTAAAAAAATTCTTTTCATTACAAGTGTGCTAGCTTCAAACATGATTAACCACTAATTCATAGTCACCAAGTAATTTGAGGTTCTTAAATTTCTTATTTAATGTGAAGATGAGAACATGAAATAGCGCCTCATACTAAACTATATTGTTCATGCAACCAAATTTTAGGTGAAATAAAAATAAATATGACTTTTCATAGGGATTGATAAGCTCTAAATGGCACTTCATCCACTCTTGGATTTAGAACCATCAAATTTTAGTATCCACAAATGGTTTTTAGATGTATGTGTAGGATTATGAAGTATTGGTGTTGCTACAACATTGATTTTCTCATTGGTTTTCCATACACCAAGTGGACACACATCTTGTTTCTCAGTTGATAAGGACCTTCTAGCTAAGTCCTTCATGGTTCAAATGAGTATAGGGATGTCTAAAATAATTATTTTCTCATCACGGGAGCTCAAACACTCCTTAACTTCACTTGGACAACTCTTATTAAGTTTTTGATTTCTACCTCAGCCATTACCAAAGTTGACAATAACTAGTGGCAACCTTGTTTTCCACTTAGATCAACTTATTTCACCTCCTAGTATGCCATGGAAAAATTAAGAAATGAAGTTATTTAAGGTTCTTGGAGGAAATCATCCTAATATAATTTATCTATTTCTTCAATTTTTTAATTCTCTTATATGGACAACATGTTAATAGAGAGCTTCTTGTTGGCCACTACCTCTTTCTCAAGTGTGTACACCCTGAGATCTAACTCATCAGACAATATTTAATTCATTTTTTAATATTTTTTTATCGTGTGAGTCATCTTGTGTTCACATTCAATCCTAATTTTATTAGGTATGCCTCACCATGGGATCCACATATGAGATGAGTCCATTGACATGTAACCATTTAACATTCTAGACCAACCTCTACTTAGGAGCATGTCATAAACATCAAGTATGTCCACTAATTAAAGGTTAATAAAATTTTTTACCCTCAAATTAGAGGCCAGATGCATATGGATGTGATTTATCTTGATAATAACCTTGATCTATGATTTGTCCAACTGAACCAGTTTCCTATTTGATTTTGTAGGTGTCAAATCCAACTACTAGTAGATGGCATAAGGCATGACATTTATGGAAGCACATGAATCCACCAAAAAATTGTGCAAGTTTTTACCAAAAATACGTATTATTAGGAGGAAAGGAGGGGTTTTAGTTTTATCTTTATATATTGCCACATGAGTGTTAGATATCTTATTGGCTTCTTTACCTTTGGGAGCAAATAATCTTTTTAACAACATAAACTTTTTGTTTAAAATTTAAAGCAAGTCAAAGATCATGATATTAACTTTAGTTCATTTCATGTCATCAACAATGCTATATCCATGTGTGCTTAGATATACTAGTTTGTAACTATATAGAGGTGTGTAATTATTCTTGGGTTGATAGGATGTAGTAGGACCTATAGGGGAAATGGGTTAGTGCTCTAGTTCTCTTCAAGTAAAACCCGAGTGTTGTTTGAAGGAGTAGAAGTGGTTGATAAAGTTTGTAAATTGCTCCTCAAATAATAGTTATTTCCTATTTGAAACTATTTCAAATCATGGACCTCATCCAAGTTATCCTTAGGCTCATTATCAATTTCAAATAGAAACTTGTAACTCTCCAAGACTAGATCTATTCCAAGGTTACTTTTGGCTTGGTCAGAGTTGTTATCAAGTGTAGGGACTAGTTCTAAGTTATCTATTTTCTTCTAGAAAATGTTTGAGGGATAGATGAACTCTGTACAATTAATTTTAGTGTTTTCCACCATATTGTGTATGCATCACTAAGTGGTTAGTGCAAAATCAGCCAAGTTCACTCCATTATAAGCATTGTTATTATTATCAAATGAGCTAGGTACACCTTCATTTTTTGGTCTTATGTTTCATTATCTGTTGGTCCTTTGAAAGTTGAAATATCTAGTTGGTGGAGGGTTATTTACATTTTGGTTGGTGTTTTATGGCACTTGTCTATGAAAATTCACCATGACATTTATTAACCTTTGTATCATCTACTATAAATTAGCTACTCTTGGATTTACATCAACATTTTGTGGATTTTTTGCTTGTGGTTGTGGATTGGTCATAGGTGCACTAGAATTTATAATTATAGGGATAGTAGGATATTAATCATTATAAGTTTTAGTGATTAGCATCTGATTATTTAGAAATGATAGTACAACCTATTGATTTCTAGTAGAAGCAACATAATTTCTAGTGTTAGGTATGATAAAAATGTTATTATATATGATAAGAACAAGTTTTTAGTTGTTTGGATGTGGTCAAACATGATTGAGAGGTGTATAACATAGCCCACTAGGCATGCATTTCATGGGTGTTAGATTTTTAGACCATTTTTGGGCTTGCATATAGGGCAACTAGAATTGGATTCATCAATGGTGTATGGTGATAAAAAGCATGGTTGATCATTGAGATCTAATTATAAGCACCTAGTTGACCTAGTGAAGGCAAATGATCCATTCCATAACCTTGTAGAACCATTTGTTGCTTAATGTTATAACCTCATTGTAAGCCAAAGATAAGGATAAGAGGGTTGCCAGAGTTCTTCTAAGGAACATGGATGTCATTGAGTCTAAATACCTAAAGTAAGTTTATATCAAAGATACATTTTTTTGAGTGTATGAGTCATTTAACCTTTATCAAATCTTGTGGAAGTGAGCATTAAAAAAACTTGTAAGCTTGTTTAGCTCCCTATGGGTAGTTGTAAAGTGCTGATATATGATAACTAGATCAATAAGTAGTCAGAAGTGATTATTAAAAATGGTTTCTAAATTATTTTAAGAAGTGATAGATATATTTGATAGCCCAAAATACCAAGAATAAGCAACCTCACCCAAGGAGTAAGGGAATATGTGGAAAGCCACATCCTCATGATAATTTTGTGTTTATATCAAGGCATCCTTGAATGCTTGAATGTGATCCTTAGTTTTTTGAATCCTACTAGGTGTATATTTTGGATATAATTTATCATTATTCTTGGGCAAATCATGGGCAAGCCCTAGGATGCTCACAGGGCATCTGCCTCCACCAAGCCAAGCAAAATTAGATGCCATTGGAGGGTTCTAAGGGGAAATAAAAGGGTTGATAAATGGATTTATAGTAGTAGGTGAGCTAGTAGCTAAGTATATTTACCACATTTTTCATTTGGATTTGTTTACCATCAATTTTCAATGTTTAATGAGTTCTAGCAACTCAAAATAAATGCCTACAGACTTTGATCTCATGGGTATCCATTTACTTTCCATTTTATCTTTTAGAATACTTATAGCACCAACTATATTGACATGTGTTTTGGCATGCACCAACATTCTAGGCTCATGTCATGACTTGCCTCTCTTGAAAGGAAACTTTGGTGGAATCTCCTCAAGGTTTGCATTTACTTGGTTTAGGCATGTTGATCTTCGCTCAGTGTCTCATTATGACCATTTGGTCACGACACAATACACATGTTATTTTAAGTATTTTTTAATCATAGTCAGCCTACAAAAAATAATATCTAGTTGAGGGAGGTTTACATATCCTTATGCTTATTTACTTTTTTATAAAGTTTTAAATTTTATAAAACTATGTAGCATACTGTATTTTACTATATTTCACTATGGGATCTATATATTTCAACATTTCAATTTCAACATTTTAGATATATTCATTTGAGCTTATTCAATTAAAAATAGATTAAACAACCCTACATGACTTGTGCATACATATGTGTCTCCAATCCACCATTCTCTCACATCCAAATATTATTTATGGGTCCAATCCTTCTAAGTTGATGTTAGTCACCTCAATAATTCTCCTAGTTTGTCCCAAACTAGTTATCCATCTCATTCATAGACCTATAGATCATTAAAATAGTACTCATATATCTTGAATGAAAATGTCAGAGTTTTACCATACCATTTAGATAGTTTTATCTAAATCTAATGGTTTCATTTCCCACTAATAATTGGTTAATTTATAAAATTAAATCTTTCCTATGGGTTGGCCCATTCTCCTGGCATGTTGATGGAGTGAGAATTTACCAAAATAGATGCATATAAATACAAATAAAGTCACGTCTTATTATAAATATATCACTAATCTATCAAGAATCATTACACTACTAAAAAATATTAATCAAAGTAAAAAATGAACATTTTAAAGTGTCAAAATTTAGATAAATTAGGTACATTCATATAACAAAGGATCACAATTTTACATTCACACTAAGGGGAAGAAATATGTGTGGCTTGATTTTTATATTCATATTATTGGATATGTAGGCAGTAGTCAATCATTAACTAATTTGTTTTGGGTCAAATTAGTTTATTACACTTCTCAATTTATTTTAGGTTTTATCCCATTACAAATGGAACTAGGTTTTTGTTGATGCTTCCAATTTATCCACGAAGTGTTCTTTAGTGTTGATGAACAATTCTCATTTTAGGATTACAAGAATCTAAGGCATGAGTTATAGTTTGTGACAAGTAGTGTGTCAATGGTGGAATAGTAGGAAAAGTATGAGAGTTTCCCATAAAATTTGTTTGATGTGGTGGTTGGGAGCCACCAAGGTCTAAGTCTTTGTAGTCTTGTAGTCTTCTTGGTCAAGATTTCTAACTCTAAGCTAATATAAGTGGATATTTACAATGATCTTAAGCTAAAGTGAGAATTGATAAAAAATAAGAAATAAAAGACAAGGTAAGTTAGAGAAGAAAATTGATTGCAATAATTTATCTCAAACATAATGACAAGGTTCTAGTCAATTTGAGCATACATTAAACTAATCAATGATGGAACAAAGCATAAACTCAAGCTTCACCAAAGACTAGGAAAGTTTTAAAGGAAAATTAAAAGATTATTAGTAAAATTCAAGATTAATTAAAGTGTTTTTCTATGTTAATTTGAATATCATAAGAACATTCAAATGCAGAGCAAATAAAAGCAAAGTAAACTTGGAATTCTTCAACTAGTCTATCACATCACAAACTAGAAACCTCATGAACATAAGATGCAGCTCATCTATCAAAGAACTATTCAAATCTAATACATCAACCTACAATTAAGAGAAAGTAGAAATAATGTAACACAATACAATACAATCTTTTTAGAATTCAAATTGTATTAATTGCTCTAGTATAAAATTTGCTCAAAATCTCTTTTTCTTTACAAATGGTAACACTTATCTATTTATAAAAGACACAGGTAGTGTAATGGTCATATTTCTTTAAAACCTTTACAATAGGTAAGGATATTTTTCCTTTTACAAATAACTCTATAGTACATATGGCCATTAGGAACCTATTAAATCAAAAGACTAATATATGCTAAAAACTAGCATATGTAGTTTACAAAAGAATAATCTTGACTTTGGTCTTGGGCTGGTGGACCCCCTTGATCACTTAGGCTAAAGGAAGTCTTTTGCCCTGATGTATTATTATTTGATTAACTCAAAATACACTATGGGATTCATTAGACTCTCTTCTTCCTATTCAACCAATGTATCATATTATTTATCACTTTTGATGGTGACCTCTTATATGCACCTTGCCTCTGTAATTTGCTCCCTTGTGGCAAAGATGAAATTAAGGACCTTTGAATTATATTTATTTATTGTTTATATCTATAATTATTGATGCCTTGGATGAAGGCTTTGACTCCCTTCTATAATTTCATGTCATGCATTAGGCTAGTGGCATAGGTTGAGAAGGGGTCACCAACAAGGTTCTTAGCAACTTCTCAATTCTGTTCACCAAGTCCTTATATTCCTTTATGAATTCATTATACTTATTTTACAATGAAATTAATTACTATATTTGATCCATTATGATCCATTGAATGGCATTTAATTGTCTATCTTTAATGATATTGAAATCTAGGGGTTGCTTGGTGATGTGTACTTTGATCAACTCTATCATCTAGTCTTTGGTTTCCTGCCATTGCTATATCAATGTTTGTACCTTATTAGATTGAATTTACAAGGTATTAATCTTTATTTTTATGGATTTTAATTATTTAAAGGCATCTAGGAGGTAATTATTTAACATCTTTAGTAGGTCCTCCAAAATTGATAATGAGACTTGGGCCTCTAAGTCTTTCTTCTCTTTCTCCAAGTTTAATACTCTTTGCTTCATTCCTTGAATTACCACAATGGAAATTAATAATTAGGATTCCTCTATACTTGAAATATATTCTTGATGAATGGGGTACTCCCCTGCTACTTGGCCTTGGATTGGAGCAAGTCTTGCAAATGGTTCCACTCTTTAGAAAGTGACTTCTTTAGTTCCAATAGTTGCTTTATTTATAGTAACGTTCTCTAGTTTAGTTGTATCAAGGTTAAATTATAAATTGGGCTTTGCTTATGAAATATTTTAAGCTTCTAGTGTTTTGAGACCAACCCCTCTTGATTTCCCTAATTCTTCTATTTTCTTGTTGCTCTCCTTAGCAATCTCAATCATTCTTCTTTCTTCTTGATCCTTCATGAACTCTAAGATCTATGGATGAACTTAATCATTGACTTCAACATTGGTTGTGCTAGTCAAATCCCATGAATGCATCTGATAGGATATCTTTTGGAAATTCCCATAGATTAACTAGTTAGGGATGATAGGTCCATGTATGAGAAATTCATCATTAAACAATTTTACCTCACTTGTTGGGTGAATCCACTTGGGTTTCTTTGGGGCTCTAGGCACCAAATCCATATCTATCTCCCTCTTTATTTTAGTCATAGGGACCAAATCTAAGGCAACTCCTTTTCCTCTATCTATCTCTTCCCCTACCTGGGGACCTTTAATCAATGCCACCTTAGCTGTAGCTTCTTCATCTTCATCTCCTTCCTTATTTTACCTATACATATCTACAAGTTCCTTGAGGAAATATTCCACTATTTCATAAGGTTCTAAGGAAACCATATTAAGGTATTCCATATGGGAAGGGGGTCTTTGAGGTAGAGCTGAGGTAGAGGGTCCCTCTCTTGGCCTATGTTCTATATTTTGATCACTAGATCCTTTAATTTTGGGCACTTATTGTTGAGGTGGACCTTGAGGCACTTGTGGTGGACCTGAAGGTGTAATTCAAGTATAAGGTATGAAATTATATTTCAAGGGATTCATTTAACATATTTCTCTTGATGTTTTTTATTCCCTCTATAATCTATGTTCTAATTTGAATCCATGCCCATTAAACCTAGCCAACACTTCCTCAAAGTTGGATGCCTTTGTGTCTAAGTGGTCATATGGACCCAATTAATGTTCATAAGGTACCTTATGTAGTTTTTTGGATTGTAGATGGTAGATTACATTTCCCTTTGGATCCCATATCTTGAGGTCATCTAATTATAAGTAGAATGTCTCTCTATTCCTTGCTAAGATCTTTAATTGCTTCCATCCATGAATCATTATATTCCTAATCATATATGGGAATAGATGTAGGATGAATTTGTAGTTATCTCTACATACATGGTATATACCATGAAGGAGTTGATGATTTATCTCTTACTCAACTAGATTGATTGGGAGATGCACTGGTAGCATATAGGGCTAAGTCTAACAACCTTAAATTCTAATGACTATATAATTAGGATAGAGCCATATGCCACCAATAGTTTTTACACACTATTTGATGGGGGGGGAACCCTAGGCATTATAATTTGAGTAATTATCTCAACTAGAGTGGGATATATGCAATCACAAATGAATTGCATATGGTTTCTATACTTGAATATGTGAAATTTGGAGTGATGGTGAGAAATGGTAATATTTCTATGAGGGGACCAATTCTTGATGGTAGGGAAGTAGGTTAAGGCCATGAACGCACCCAAAAATTAAGACATCATAGTGAAGAGCTGACTTATTTTCCTCTTAATTCTATTAAACTACCTTCCTAGGTGGATACTTATCATTTCTCCAATAGTTGGAGTCAACTTCTCTTCAACCATGAATAGACATAGGAGACCCACCTAGGGTCAACATAGGATGTAATTTATGCTCTATAATCCATATTCAATAAATTCATGATGATTATAATCCCTTCCCCAAATTGTACAATTGGAATTTTACCATTAGGGTTTCTCATTATATGAGTTTTTCTATCTAGCCATGTCTTAAGATATTATCTAAGTCATTATTAGTGGTTAATTCCTTGATTGTAGGTAGGTCTATGTGAGTCTTGGGAAGATTATAGTAGCCTTAAAAAGCTATATTAGCTATATAAATAACCCTCTTTTATGTACCCTCCTTTATTATCTAGTCTCCATCTACTCTATAATTAATGAACATAGGAGCTAGGATATCGATACAATGGAGTGCCTCTAATTTGGTAGCTACAAGGTGAAGCCCAAAAATCTAAATTGCTACCAAATCTTGATTTCTCCTCTAAACTATAACAATTCATTTCTCATTTGGGGCTAAGGATTGTAAGAGGTTGATTGCAAAGAAGATTTTAGACCAATTTTTCATACCATTATTTAAGGCTCCCACATCCAATTTTGTATCCTTGTAACATTTCCATACAATATCTATAGAAAAATAAACCTTAGATTCATCTCTTGATTATTGTCTAGTAGTGGCCATGTTCCTCTAACTAGTTAATTTCCCTTAGACTACATGATCTTGCTGAGTATTTTAGCTCTTCTCAAGGTAATTTTTAGCTCTTTTGAATGCAATTGTGATTCAATTAGGCAAGAATTAGAGATTTATTTTGGTAAAATAGGAGTTTCATAGATTTAATGGTAGAGGTGGTGAATTCATAAATTCATTCATGTTACTCCCATGAAAGTCCTTTTAGAAGGTATCCATTAGTCTTTGAAAATTTCCTTCATTTATTATCATTGGATTAGATTTGTGAGTGAGTACAATCTATTGATCTCAATCTATGAAGTCTTTTCTGATTGGTCACCTTCATTATGCTTTATCCTCATTGAAAATTCTTCATCCATTCACACCATTGGATCAAATCCTATGATGAAGCGTGGACCGTCAGATCTATAAAGATGCACATGAGTTAATGAGCTTCAAGCTTAATAAAAACTTAGGTTAAAATCCATTATATTAATTTTTCATGTTGAAATATGTGAAGGGGTATTTTTTAGGGTCAAGAAGTACATCCCTTTGCTAGGTTTGAAAGTTTAGACTATGTTAAATTTGATGGCCTCATGAACGTCAAAGACATTCTCATGGATGTTGAATGACGAGAACGAGGCTATCAAATTTAATCTCATCTAATGTTCTTTAGAGGGCTTAAGTTTAAGCCTTGCAGTCATGTTGTGTTGAAAAACACATTATTATTTAAGTTGAAAATACATTATTTGGGTCATGTGACTAGTCTTTGGGCTACATGATCCCTTAAGTCCTTTCTTGATTGGCTACTTAAATTTCAACTAGTTTGTAAGCCTTCAACCATTTTACACCATCAAATCAAATATTATGATGAAGCGTAGGCTGTTGGATATGTGAATATGCACACAAATTAATGAGCTCTGATATTAATAAAAAAACTTAGGTTAAAACTATTCTACTAAGTCTATTTATTCTTAAAAAAACACATGGGGTTCCTTTAAGGGTTAAGAAATATGTCCCTTTGCTAGGCCTCAAGGTTATACTCTGTTGAAAAGTATTCAATGATTTCACACTCTCAGATTGGATTTATGAGCAAGTGTGGGACATTTATTATGATCCATGTAATTGTCAATTATTGTTCCCTAAAAAGAGCAAATATTAGGGTTAGGCATAAAATAAGGAACCTAGAAAGACTTCATGCAATTGCCCTTAAACATTTTCCGAAGGGTCACTTTCTCAGGAAAGTGTCTTAACCAATTTTTATGAAGGGTAGGTTTCAAAAAAATCTAAGGGGTTGATTTATTTTGAACAAAATGTCTACAAGAAATAGTGCCCAAAACAATTTCTTTGAAGGGCACTTTCTACCAAAGTGGATCGAGACAACTTTTCTAAAGGGACACTTCAAGAAACTCCAAAGGGTTACTTTAAGAAAGTGCTTCAATGTTAGGATTTCAAAGGGTATTTTGGGGTTTAGTTGGGCCCATTTTATTGTATTTGATTCACATCATCTAATTAGATCTATGAGATAGTGAGAGCCATTAGATCTATAAAGATGCATGAAGTTTAAACAAGTAATAAGCCATTGGCCTTTAAGAGGTATGTAATTGATAAATAAGACACTAAAGTAGGAGGGGTTAAGCAACTTGAAAAAGTAATGGGTCAACCAAATAAAACTTGACTAAGTAATGAACCAATGAAAACCCAATTAAATCTAGATACTTATAAACATTTCATAAGTTAAGTTGTTTGGGAAACCCGAACAAGTCTTCCCTCTAACTTTTGAATTCAAAAGTTAGGGTTTTCTACAAGGGAAACCTAGAATTTTTTATGTAACCTAAAATTTAATATTCAAAGACAAACCATTTACAAAGTTAGTCTAAAAACATAATTATTATCATTAAGCATGTATAAATCATATCCCTTTCAAGTGGATGATCTTTAAATTCTAAAAAAGATAACCTCTTCAAGCAAGCTTTCAAGGCTATGATATTTTTAAACACTCATAAGGGCCCCCCATTTGCAAAATCAAGAAAATGGGGGTATGTTTATCCAATAAATGGTGACTCATAGGGGAAATATAGTAATATGTTAGAACCTAAGGTTCTAATTTAGACCAATACATAAGTCTTTCATCCATTGGGTCCATAACATTGTCTAAATCAAACCTTGATTGGTATAAACCTCACATGTGTAAAATTCAAACTCAAAATGCTAAAAGATAGACACACAGTGTGTGTTTTGATTCCACTTACTATTTGTCATGTAACTTTGGAAGACAACATCCAAGTCATACCTTTGGTCATAACATTTGACTTGGAGCATTTTGGATATTTATTAAGAATAGTTTCTCTTAGTTTAAGGAAGGCTTGGGCATTGCTATGCTACCAGCTAGGCATCCACATCCCCAATAGAGATACCTTTGGTTTCACTCAAGGCCTTTCTTCACTTCTAGCTAGGTGTCCATATCCCTAGTGGAGGTTACCAGAATCACCTTTGCTTCTATTTCCATATATTTTGCAATAAGTTTCTTCCTTTTTGTATTTTCTAGGTCTTTTTGCAAAGGTTGGAAACCAATATATCTAGGTTTTATGGATTTGGTCAAGTTTTTTATTCTTTGGGTCATCACTTTTAGTTTTAACCTCTATCCCAAACAAGGATGTTTTTAAAGTGCTAGCATGAAATGTACTTGAACAACCTAAGCTTCCTTCTTACACATATGTTTCTTATTTCATTCAAAATTTGATTTAGAATAATGCTTAAGACTTGGCAAGATAATTAACTTATATATCAATTCTTACCATTGTCTTTGCTTTGCATCATGGTTGTTTGTGACAACCTATGTTTACCATTGTAAGATTCATATTCCAATTTCAAGAATCTAGAATTTTGAGCAATATATGAAAATTTGAGAAATAAACCATCCATAAGACTTATTGGAAACAAAAGAGCACAACCAATCAAAAGAAAACAAAACACAAATCAAAAATCACAAACAAGAAGCAAAGTAATATATACAAGCAAAGCAAGAAAGGAAAGAAGGAAAATAAACTAACTAGTGTACCTACTCTAATCTAACTATCTTACAATTTTCACTCCATGAATACTCCTAGTGGAGTAATAGAAAAGTAATTCTTGAGATAATGCCCATTGGTGGGCAAGGTGAACTTGTCTCCTTGGAGGTCTTTCAGCTTAAAGGTGTTGTTTCCCAATGTCTCTGGAATTTGATATGGCCTAATCCACAAAGATGTGAATTTACCATGCTTCCCTTTTGGATCTAAAGATTTGTCCCATAGGAGGACTAAGTCTCCTTCCCTAAACACTTTTATTTTGGATCCTTTATCAAACCACCTTTTCACTATTGTTTAATGCATACTAAAGTATACAAATGCTTTGTCTTTGGCATCTTCCATCTAAATAATATCTAGTAAATTTGAGCTAGCAAGTTCTTGACTTTCTTCCATGTACTCCTATATGAAGTTAAATGTGGGAAACTTGAAAGTTATGGGGAAGATAGGTTCTTGGCCATACACCAATAAGAATGGTGAAGCCTTGAGAGCTTTCTTAATCCTTATCTTATCTACCCATAGTGCATACTTCAGGAGCTTGTGCCGTGTTCTTGGTTTCTCTTCTATAGACTTCTTGATAGCCTTCATCAAATTATTATTTGTAGATTCAAAGACTCCATTCCCTTAGGGATAATGATTGGATGAAAAATTTAGAGTGATTCCATTATCATATTCCCATTCAATCATCTTAATAGAAGTGAAGTCAAATCCATTATTACTGACCAAAGAGACTGGGGTTCTAAATCTTGTGCAAATATTTTATTCCATGAAGTTAATTACCTTTTATGTCTTGCAATGTTTGGTGGAAACAACTTTACTCCACCTTGTAAAATAGTTAGTAGCAGTAAGGAAATTTTTTTGGCCATCAAAATAATTGGGGTTCATCACCGCTAAAAAGTCCAACCCCCATTATGCAAAGGGTTTGTCAACTATCATAGGTTGTAAAGGCATGGTTGCCTTTGGCTCTTTTGTGTCAAATATCTAGCATGCATAGCACTCCCTCACATGCTTGTGAGAATCTTTGAAGAGAGTAGGCCAATAATACCTAGCTCTAAGGATATTGTGAGCTATGGTTCTTCCTGAAGGATGTTTACTTCCTAGCTACTCATGGAAGGTAGTCATGATTTGAGCTGCTTCTTCTTTGGATACACAAAATAAATTCACTCAAAGTTTCTTTTGTAAAAGAATCCATTATTGATGAGGTAATGAGATGCTTTGAGCCTTAAGGCTCTCCTTTTCTCTCTTATAAGTCTTGGGGGACAAACACCATTGATAAGTAAGTGGATGATAGAGTCATACCACTCATTAGGCTAGAATTTTTGTTGGTTAACTTGCATGACATGGAGCTTAGGGGTTACATTAGCAATCATTTGAACTAAGCCTTGGCATCTTAATATCTTGGAAATCTTCATTTCAATATCATAATCTTGAATAATTAACATCATTATTCTTCTTCTTTCTCCAAGCTCATTTTAACTTAGCATAAACTTCATAGTTGGGTCTGGCAAGATAGCATGCACCTTGTTCCTAAGGATGTAATGCTTAAATTTCTTAACTACTTTCACCAATGCATAAGCTTGATTTTCAATCATAGAATAGTTCACTTAAACATTATTGAAATTGGTGCTCATGAAATCTATGGGATGATCATTCCCATCAAATTTTTGAGTTAGTACTACAGCCATAGTATGCTCAGAAGCAAATGAATATAGATAGAAATCCTTTGAGAAGTCAGGACTTATGAGGATTGGAGATTTAGTGATTGCCTTCTTAATATCAACAAAATCCTTCTTGGATTCATCATTCCAATAGATATTTGAATCCTTATTTATCATGTCATTCAAAAGCTTAACAATTTCAGCAAAACTTGAGATGAACTTTCTTAAAAAATTCTCCCAAATAATGACTTAAGCTCTTTTCCACTGTTAGGAAACTCAATTTTTGAGATGGCCTCCACTAAATCAGGATATATAGAGATCAATTACTTGGTGATAACATGGCCTAGTAGTTTCTCATTTGTGACACAAAATATACTCTTCTTTGGGTTGAGGGAAATGCTATATCTTTTACACATTTCAAACACTTGTTACAAGTGCATGAAGTGGTCCTCTCTATTTTTGGATAAAAATATCAAATAATCCATATATATGATGATAAATTTGCCTACTAGACCTTGGAAAGCATGGCCCATGGCCCTTTGAATTTTTTCTCCTACATTGATAAGCCCAAAGGGCATCCTTTGTTAGGATCTAATAAGAACAATTGATTACTGTTGCTTGCACAATAGTAATAGACCCATGGGGCTGTATTGTAAAGTGTAGAATCTCAAGGATTCTTGTAGAATTAGATTTATAGAATTAGAGTTCTATCCAAGGGAGAAGGGTTCTTCTGGGTGTGTATGATCTAGGTCGGCAGGTGTGCAAGGCCAGGTTGATCTACAGTGTAGCAAGATCATGTTAGATCTACATGGTAAGTAAGATCGGTTTGATTTGTAGGTTGTTGCAAGTTCATGGGAGATCTACTTGAAGTACTTTGAGTACTTGTGTACTGGCAGTAGTGATACTGACTGGTGGAGGTGAACAACAACTCTGTGTTTGAGTTTTTTGTTGTGACCGTGATTGAGAGAGAGAACTCTTGAAGAGATTTACTGTTTACACCCTACAGGTGTAAGAGCCCTAGAGGAGTGTGAAGAAGATTGTGGCATCTTCTTTGTTGCATTTCCTTTTGGAAGAGTATTAATATAATTGGGTATTGTCTCTCATATTCTATGTTATTTCTAAATTTCTAGTTACTTGTTACTTCTGGTTAAATTCCATGTTTAGTTGCTTATACAAAGGTAATCAAATGTGCTCTTAAAGAGTAGGGGGATCCTAACATCCTTTTGTAGGCATAGGTTCCCTACTTGGTTGTGAAATTTGTCTTCATCATATCTTCTTTGTTAACCAACACTTGGTTATACCTTGAGAATCATTCCAAGAAGGACATCATAGCTGACCATAAAACATCTTATATGATTTGGTATAAAAAAGGTAGAGGATAGTTGTCCTTTTCAAAAGCTTTGTTCAAGTTCCTAAATTAAATGCATAATCTAATATCCCCATTCTTATTTCTTACTGAGACCAAGTTTTCAACCCAAGTGGAGTGTCTGATTGGAAAGACAATCCTTGCATCCAATAGTTTCTTGGCCTTTTTATAGATTATAGGCTCTAAGATAGGATTTAATAGCCTTTTCTTTTTCTTGAAAGACTTGTAGTTTTCTTTGAGAGGTATTGTATGAGTTATGACCCTTGGGTCAAATATCTTTAGGTCTTCATATTACTAAGTGATGACATCTTTGTACTTTGTGATCAACTCTCTTGCTTTCTTATTCTCCATTTTAGTGCATGTTTTCCCTATGTTGACTGATTAAGGTTAGTCTTATGGATCAAGATATATTAGTTGGTAGTATTTTCCACTCACATTAGGTACCTCCATAAGCTTATCATGATCAAATAACCTCTCTAAAGAGATAATCCCTTTAGGTATCTTGTTATCAATAAGATGAATGATCTTACCATTAGGCTTCTTTTTAGGAGAGCTTTCATCTACTTCATCAATTATATGGGCTTCAAAGGCCATATATTTGGTCAACAAATTGATGATCTTCTGATCATCATTGAAAACTTGGATGTGATTGAAGTTATCAAGGACTGATGGGAAAGGTACCAACTCAATGCTGAAGTTAAGGGAATCTTGATTTGGCATGAGGTTGGCTATAATAGAAGCAAGCTCATTAAAAAAATTGTTTTCTTCCCTTGGAATAGCTAAGATGATGAAGGCATTAAAATATTTAATCAAATCCTATACCCTAAACTTATATCTCTTGAAGTAAGACAAATTACATTGGTATTTACTCTTCACTTGGTTGATCACAAGTTTGGAGTCTCCATATACCAAAATATCTTTGACTTTGTGCTTGATTACAAGATATAATCCAAGAATAAGAGCTTCATACTTAGATAAGTTATTAGTGCAAGGAAATTTCAACCTATAATATGCATGGTAGCATTTGTCTATAGGGTCTACTAACACAATGCCATCTCTTGATCTTGATTTGCATCTGGATCCATTAACAAGTAGCTTCCATAATCCAGGCATTGGAGGAGGCATAAGAACTATGGATGTATACTACTTGAATGTCAATAAACCATTGAACTCTAAGTTCACTTTCCAAATAAATATGCACATTAATCATCTCTCCAATGAATTTGACTTTTGATTTATCTAGCTATGTGACTACTCTGTCTAACTTGATTGGGTTCAATCCTTGTTGATCACAAATTTTAGTTGGCATAATATTAGTTTAAGCCCCTAAATATAGTAGGTAATTATGGATATTCTTACCAAATAATCTAACTATGAGCAGAAAGGGTGGAGACTCTACTTTTACCACTTGCATAGTTACTTTGGCAGTATCATTTTTGGTAGATTTCTAGGCTTCTTAGATAAGGATTCCAAGAGAAGGTATCTTTACTCAATTATCTATGTTAGTTCATATAGAGTGATATTTTCCTTGATTTTCTTCATGTCCTCAATAATATTGTATCCAATCTTATTCAAAGGTTCAACCAAAGGCTTAGAAGAACTACCTTTGGGTGGCTTACGATCATTCCTTGAAGATGTATCTAAAGGAATCCTATAGTTATTAGGAGGAGTAAAAGTAATCAAGGGTTGTCTTTTCTTCCTATTCCTTATAGGGTAAGTCTTTAGGAACTATTGAAATGCTTGGATTTCTTTAGGAATATTATCAGGCTCATCATCTTCCTAAAAGGGAAATTGAAAGGTTTTCACCATGTGCACTTGATCATATGCTTTAGATCCAAAAGTAATATAAGTATTGTCCTTATCTGTGATAACCTCAAAGGTGTCAAGCTCTTCTTGGAAGGCTTCAAAAGCTTCATATAATTCAATACAATCTATTTCACTATGCTTAGAACTGGCATGCACTCTATAATAATCAGGGAATGTAATGTCTATGAGATTGATGTTCATAGTCCTCTTGCTAGAAGAAGAAGGCTAATTAGATTTGCTACTATTAAATAAGTTGGCATTCTAGAATCTGCTTCTATGCCTATTGAAATTTTGGAAGGTGAAGTTCCTTTCAGAGCTATCGTTAGAATTACCCACTTGCTTTTATAATTGCAAGAAGTCTGTGTTGAGCTTTTAGACCATTTTTAATATAGACTCATTTTCACTCTTAGGAGTCTTGTTAGCTTGGGATTAACTATTATTAGCTATATTGATGGGTATTAGAGCCTTTTGACCATTTTACTGAGATCTATTGGTAGTTTACTGACTTAAGAAACCTAAGTTTTGATTAGGGGTAACATGACTAGTAGGCAAAATAGTTAGAGCTGGTACTTGATTCAGAGATGGATCATTTTGATTATTAGCAGGGAAAAGATTTATGACAAAAAATCTACGGGTTAATATTTGGAGTCGAGTATGAAAATTTCCCTTGAGGCTAAATTTGGTCACTAATGACCACTACTTTTGAATAAGCTTGAGTTAATGTGGTAATAGATGGGATAGTTCTCTTAAGAAACACATAAGTTATGGGATCCACAACATCTTTGTAGATCTCTAAGTCCAAAGGTTCATTAGGCTTGTAAGGATCTATGGTTCTAGTAAACATATTTTGAAATATAGCATTAAAAGACTTAATAGGATCACCAACATCTCTCTTGATGGTAGTAAAATGATGATATATAACATAGGGGCTAATGATCTTCCCAAATTGATCAATAAATATGGTGTCAAAGTTATTAAAATAAGTGATACAATTATCACGTAGGTTTAAGAACCACTCATAGGTAGCATCTTTCAAGGTAAAAGGGAAAAATCTATAAGCTACATCCTCATGAATGACATTTAAGATCCTTAAAGTCGCTTTAAAGGACTTGACATGTTCTTCAGTAGTGACCATACCAGTTAGACTAAAAATAGGTAAATATTTCTCAAGATTTCATGGCAAATCATGAAATATACTTAGAACATTGATAGGATAAATTCCAATCCAAGATATATTTGGTTAAAGGTTGAATGTAGGGACACCTTATAGGGGTGAAGATGGAAATATTTTGAATGTCTACACTTTCCTTTATCCTTTCTATCTCGTCGATGTGTCTTGAGTTCAAGTAAAAGTTCCCTAGTTTCTGAATGAGATCTAGTCCTAATTCTAGGTAATTTTAGCTGGAGAACTAAGAATCCTACTTTTACATATGATGCAATATGTTAATTTATAAAAAATGAAAAATAACATGCACAATAAGCTTAATTTACAAAGATTTACATATGAAAATGTAAAGGACACTGATATTTAACTAAATTAGCTCAAAGACGTGCTAAATCATGTAAAGATGACCATCCTTTATATCTTTATAATGAATTAGACTCTAAGTTCATACAAATAACACCAACCTTAACTAAACTAAATCTATCCTAACCTCAAACATCAATAATTATACAACCTAAAGCCATATTTACTAGAGTTTGAACTAAACTTTACAAAGAACATGGATCTTTACCTTACTAATCACAAAGATGAGAAAGAAAACACTCATAGAGAAAAGATATTTATAAATCACATAAATATCCTCTAATATTAATCAAGAAAATAATAATACTTACAAAGAAGGCCCTCTTTCTAGCACCAGTGGGAACCACCTCTTGTTGATGCTTCTAATTACTCCATAGAGTGTTACTTAGTGTTGATGAACACTTCTCATTTTAGGATTACAAGAATCCAAGGCATGAGTTGCAATTTTTTACAAGTAGTGTGTCTATGGTGGAATAGTCAAAAAATTATGAGAGATACCCACAAAATGTATTTGATGTGGTGGTTGAGAGCCACTAGAGTCTAAGTCTTTACAGTGTTGTAGTCTACCTAGTCAATATTTCTAACTCTAAGCTAATCTAAGTGGATATTTACAATGATCTTAAGCTAAATTGAGCATTGATAAAAAAACAAGAAAAAGTCAGGGTAAGGAAGAGAAGAGAAGTGATTTCAAGAATTTATCTCAAACATAATGATAAGGTTATAGTCAATTTGAGCATACATTTAACCAATCAGTGATGGAACATAGCATGAACTCAAGCTTCACCAAAGACTAAGCAAGATTCAAATGAAAATATAAATATCGTGAGTAAAATTCAATATTAATTAAAATGTTTTTCTATGTTAATCTGAATATCATAAGAACATTCAAATGCAAAGCAAATGAAAGCAAAGTAAACTTGGAGTTCTTCAACTAGTCTAGCATAACACAAACTAGAAACCTCATGAACATAAGATGCAACTCATTTATCAAAAAACTATTCAAATATAAGACATCCACCTGCAATTGAGAGAAATTAGAAATAATGTAATGTAATACAAGACAATCTTTGTAGAAATAAAATTGTATTGATTTCTTTAGTATAAAATTTACTCAAAATATCTTTTTATTTACAAATGGTAACACTTGTCTATCTATAAAAGACATAGGTAGTGTACCGGTCATCTTTCTTTCAAACCTTTACAAGATTTAAAGACAAATATTCTTTTACAAATAACTCTATAGTACATATGGCCATTAGGCACCTATTAGATCAAAAGACTAATATATGCTAACAAACTAGCATATATAGTTTACAAAAGAATAATCTTGGCTTTTCTCTTGGGTTGGTGGGCCCCCTTGATCACTTAAGATAAAATAAGTCTTTCATCCTAGTGTATTGTTCTTTGATTAACTTGAAATCCATTGTGGGTTTCATTAGACTCTCTTCTTCCTCTTCAACCAATGTATCATATTCTTTGTCACTTCTGATGGTGACCTCTTGTATGCACCTTGCCTCTGCAATTTGCTCCCCTATGGCAAAGATGACATTAAGAACCTTTGAATTATATGTATTTAATTTTATCTAGATATCATTCTTAATGCCTTGGATGAAGGCTTGGACTCCCTACTATAATTCCATGTCATGCATTAGGCTAGTGGCAGTAGGTTGAGAAAGGTTCACCAACAAGGTTCTTAAAAACTTCTCAATTTTGTTAACCAAGTCCTTATCTTCCTCTATGAAGTCATTGGCCTTGTTGTACCATGACATTAATTCCTAAATTTTATCCTTCAAGATCCCTTGAATGGAATTCAATTTCCTTTCTTTAATGATCTTGAAATCTAGGGGTTGTTTAGTGGCATGTACTTTGATCCACTTTGTCATTTGGTATTTGGTTTCTTTCCATTACTATATCAATGTTTGTGCCTTCTTAGCTTGAATTTAAAAGGTGTTAAGCCTGATTTTGATGGATTTTAATCATTCAAAGGAATATATGAGGTAATTATTTAACATCTTCAGTAGGTCTTTCAAAATTTATAGTGAGACTTGGCCTCCAAGTCTTTCTTCTCTTCTCCAAGTTCAAGATTCTTTGCTTCATTCCCTAAATTCCAATCATTGACATTGTTAAGTGGGCTTCCAATAGATTTGTAATATCTTATTGATGAATGGGGTGATCCCCTATTACCTAGCCTTGAATTAGAGTGAGTCCTAAAAATGGTTCCATTCTTTGGAGGGTGACTTATTTATTTCTAATAGTTACTTTCTTTGTAGTAACCTTCTCTAGTGTAGATATATCAGGGTTAAATTGTACCTTGGGGTTTACTTCTGAAAACTTTGAAGATTCTAGTGTTTCAACACCAGCCCCTCTTGATTGCCTTGATTCTTTTATTTTCTCGCTCCTCTCATTAGTAGCCTCAATCATTCTCCTCTCTTCTTACTCCTTCATGAGCTCTAAGATCCAGGGCTGGACTTCATCATTGACTTCAATATTGGCAGTGCTAGTCAAAGCCCATGGATTCATTAGAGAGGGTATCTTTTGGAACTTCCCATAGATAAACTAGTCAAGGATGATAGGTTCATGTATGGGGAATTCATCACTAAACAAGTTTACTCACTTGTTGGGTGAATCCAATTAGGTTTATTTGGGGCTCTAGGGACCAAAGCCATATCTATCTCCCTCTTTATATTGGTCATAGGGATCAAATCTAAGGCAACTCCTTTGACTTTATCTATCTCTTAATTTACCTGGGGACTTCAATTAATGCCACCTTAGTTATGGCTTATTCATCTTCTTCACCTTCCTTTTTTGACCCATATGTATCTACAAGTTCCTTGAATAACTCTTCCACTATTTCATAAGGTTACAAGGAAACAATATCAAGTTATTCCATAGGGGAAGGGGTCTTTGAGGTAGAGCTAATGTAGAGGGTCTCTCTCCTAGCCTATGTTCCATCTTTTGTTCACTAGGTCCTTCAATTTTGGGTACTTATTGCTGAGGTGGTTATTGCTGCTAAGGTGGACTTTGAGGCACTTATGGTGGACCTGAAGGTGTACATGAAGCAAAAGGCAGGAAATGATATTTCAAGGGATTCATTTTCCATCTTTCTCCTGATAGTTTTTCTTCTCTTTACAATCTATGTTCTAATTTAAATCTATGCCCCTTAAACCTAGCCAACACTTCCTCAAAGTTGTCTACCTTTGTGTATAAGTGGTCATATGGACCCAATTAATGTTCATAAGGTACCTTATGTAGTTTTTTGGAATATAGATAGGAGATCACATTGCCCTTTAGATCCCATGTCTTGAGGTCATCTAATTGGAAGTAAAATGTCTCTCTATTCCTTGATAAGATCTCTAATTGATTCTATCCATGGGAATAGATGTAGGATTCCTTTCTTCTTATCTCTACATACATGGTATATACCATAAAGGAGTTGATGAGATATCTCCTACTTGACCAACTTGATTGGGATATGCACTAGTAGCTTATAGAGCTAAGTTTGACAACCTTCAATTTTGATGATTATATAATTAGGATAGATCCATATGTAACCAATAGGTTATACACACTACCTAATGGTGGGGGAAACCCTGGGCATTGGACTTCTAGTAATTATCCCAGCTAGAGTGGGATATATGCAATCATAAATGAATTACATGTGGTCTCTATACTTGAATATGTATAATTTGGAGTAATGGTGAGAAATGGTAATCTTGCTATGAAGGTACCAATTCTTAATGGTAGGTAAGTAGGTTGAGGCCATGAAGGCATCCAACAAGTAAGACATCATAATGAAGAGCTAACTTGTTTTCCTCTTAATTCTATTAAATTGCCTTCACAGGTGGATATTTATCATTTCTCTAATAGGTGGAGTTAGCTTCTCTTCAGCCATGAAGTAGACAAAGGAGACCCACCTAGGGTCAACATAGGATGTGATTTATACTCCAAAATCCATAATAAACAAAGTTTTGATGAATTTAATCCCTTCCCTAAATTATACAATTGGGATTTTACAATCATGGTTTCTCATTATATGAGTTCCTCTATCTAGCCATAGTCTTAAGATATTATCTAAGTCATTCTTAGTGGTCCATTCCTTGATTTTAGGGAGGTCTATGTGAGTCTTGGGAAGCTTATAATAGCCTTCAAAAGCTACTAGATCTATATAAGCAACCCTCTTTGATGTACCCTCCTTTATTATCTAGTCTCTAGCTACTCTACAATTAATGAACATAGGAACTAGGATATTGATACAATGGAGTACCTATGGTTTGGAATCTACAAGGTGAATCCCAAACATCTAAATTGATACCAAATATTCATGTCTCCTCTGAACTATAGTAATTTGTTGCTCATTTAGGGCTAAGGGTTGTAAGAGGTCAATTGCAAAGACGATTTTAGATCAATTTTTAATACCATTATTTAAGGCTCCCACATCTAAATAAAATCCTTTTAATGTTTACCTTTAGTATTTGTAGACAAATAAACCTTGGCTTCATCTATTTTTTTAAATCTAGCATTGATCATGTTTCTCCAGCTAGCTAATTTACCTTAGACTGTGTGATCTTGCTAAGTGTTTTAACTCTTCTTAAGGTGTTTTTTTATATATTTTAAATGTAATTGTGATTTAATTGGGTAAGAATTAGGGATTTATATTGGTAAACTAGGGTTTTTATAGCTTTAATGTTAGAGGTGGTGAATTCATAAATTCACTCATGTTACTCCTGTGAAAGTCCTTTCAGAATCTAGTTAGTAGTATTTGAAACTTTCCTTCATTTTGTACCATTGGATTAGATTTGTGAGTGAGTGTATTCCATTGATCTCAATATGTGAAGTCTTTTATGATTCATCACCTTTATTATACTTTATCCTCATTGAAAATTCTTCAGCCATTTTGCACCGTTGGATCAAATCTTATGATGAAGTGTGGACCATCAAATTTGTAAAGATGCACATAAGTTAACAAGCTTCAAGATTAATAAAAACTTGGGTTAAAAACCATTATACTAAGTTTTCATGTTGAAATATGTGAATGTGTCTTTTTGAGTGTCAAGAGATACATCCCTTTGCTAGGTTTGAAAGTTTAGACTATGTTAAATTTGATAGCCTCATGAATGTCAAAGATGTTATCAAAAACATTAAATGATGAGTGTGAGGCTATCAAATTTAAGATCATCTAATGTTATTTAGAGGGATTAAGTATAAGCCTTGATATCATGTTGTGTTAAAAAACACATTGTTCTTTAAGTTAAAAATACATTCTTTAGGCCATGTGACTAAGTCTTCGAGATACGTGATCCCTTAAGTCCTTTCTTGATTGGATACTTAAATTTTTATTAGGTTGTAATCCTTTGGCCATTTCACACCATCAGATCAAATCCTTGATGAAGCATGGACCATTAGATATATGAATATGCACATGACTTAATGAGATGTGAGCTTAATAAAAAAGTTAGGTTAAAAGTATTCTACTAAGTCTATTTATGATTAAAAAAACACATGGGGTTCTTTCAAGGGTTTAGAAATATGTCCCTTGGCTAAGCCTCAAGGTTATACTACATTGAAAAGTCTTCAGTTATTTCACACTATTATATTGGATTTGTGAGAAAGTGTGGGCCATTGATTGCAATCTATGTACTCATCAATGATTGGTCCTTGTAAAGAGAAAATATTAGGCTTAGGAATAAAACAAGGAACCTATAAACACTTCATGTAATTTCCCTTAAATATTTTTTGAAGGGTCAATTTCTCAAGAAAGTGTCTTAACCAATTCTTCTAAAGGGCAGGTTTCAAAATAAGCCGAAGGGTTTATTTTTTTTTAACACAATGTTTGCAAGAAATAATGCCCAAAACAATTTATCCAAAGGGCACTTTCTACCAAAGTGGACCAAGACAATTTTTTTGAAGGGACACTTCAAGAAAATTTGAAGGGTTACTTCAAGAAAGTGCTTCAAAGTTAAGATTTCAAAGGGTATTTTTGGGTTTAGGTGGGCCCATTTACTTGAATTTGAATCACACCATTTGATTATATCTATGAGATAGTGAGAGCCATTATATCTATAAAGATTCACAAAGTTTAAACAAGTAATAAGTTATCGGGCTTTGAGAGGCAAGTAACTAATAAAGAAGACACCGAAGTAGGAAGGGTTAAGAAACCCAAACAAGTAATGGGTCAACCAAATAAAACTTGACTAAGTAATGAACCAATGAAGACCTGATTAAATCTAGATACTTATAAACTTTTCATAAGTTGAGTTGTTTGGGAAACCCGAACAAGTCTTCCCTCTAACTTTTGAATTCAAAAATTAGGGTTTTTTGCAAGGGAATCCTAGCCTTCTTTATGTAACCTAAAATTCTATATTTAAAGATGAACCATTAGAAAATTTAGTCCAAAAACATAATAATTATCATTAATCATGTATAAATTATATCTCTTTCAAGTGGATGATCTTCATATTCTAAAAAAGATAACCTCTTCAAGCAAGCTTTCAAAGTTCAAATGTTTTTAAACATTGATAAGGGTACCCCATTTTCAAAAGAAAGAAAGTGGGGGGTATGTTGATCCAACAAGTTTTATATTAAGGATATTTATTTATATGTGTTTCACATATGATCATACCTTAGGGTCAAACATAAATTTGAAGCAAAAATAAGTGAACTTATATATATCAAAACAAAGAGGCAAAAATCTAAGGATAGAAATATCTAGCTCTATAAGTTAACAACAAATGTTACCAACCTTAGGTTGATGTTACTATTTGGGTGTGTACATAGATCTAAAACTTACATCAAGTGGCTCATATTATTTATTCTATTCCACCTTATTGTCTGCCACCTATATTAGTTATCCATAGTACATGAAATCACTAAGTACCTTATAATTTATTGTACTTTCTATATTTATTAGGTATGGCTTTTAAATCATTTTAAATCTTATAAATTCAAATATATGATTTACTACAATACTTTATAATATAAATTATACACATACTTTCTATATTAATTAGGGTTAGCATTAATACAAATTAGGGTAAAACATATTAATGAACTTGAATATTAATTGAACATCCAAACCCTAGGTTTCCCTTAGGGTTTCATACTTTGATCTAGGGTTTCAAATTTATACCCCTTAAGGTTTAATCTTTAGACGTCATTTTTAATTTTCCCTAATATTATAAATTACACATGGCTATAATGGATGAACATTGTTTCTAATTTTTGAAGTAAGACATGATTATAATCATTGCATGTTGTTGGAATTTACTCTATAAAATATATAACAACTATGTAATCAAATGGAATAAATATATAATACACTAATAATGCTAAAATCAACAATGAACAAATCTAGCCTTTATTAATTAACATTATGGAAACATCCAATCCAAGTTGTTACCTTTTACCATTAGGCACCAAAGGGCATGCATGATACCATTTGTTACTCCTAGTCCCATTATGGATTCCAAAATACATATTGTGCATCATATTTATTAAATTATCATTAATACATAATATGAAAATAATAATAATCAATAAATAAATACTATGGATAGATTGGGTGATGTTGATGAAAGAGAATTAATTGAATATATGGACATAAATCCATAAATTCTTGATGCAATATAATATGTAAAAAGATACAAATATAAAAATTTGTCACAAAGTATTAAATATAAGGAAAAATATTACCCTTATATGATATAAATTATTCATTTTGAGCTACCAACCCAAACAAAGGCATTCATACTTCTACTATTGGTACTATTCCTATATCAACACCTCTAGTCACATGTGTCATATCTACACAATGTGTGGGGGAAACAAAAGGATTTTAATAGATTTAAAATCTTATTCCTACATAGATTACCTATTTCCATCCTATGATGAATACACATACTACATCATTAGACTCACCTACTGCACACTCCCTTGAGTAGTTTGTTTTAGCTCTACAGACTAAAAAGTTGCATTTATATCAAGGTAATTCAAGAGTTAGTCATTCAATGGATTTACGTGATTTTATAAATAATCCATATCTAATAATATTTCACCCTATCCCTTACTTATAGGGCTTTTATTTCCAAATAATTTAATATATTATGATAAAGGTAATCCCAAACAACACCTTAAATCCTTCCATATAGAATTCTTGGATTATGAATCTAATGATAAATTATTGAGCAAAATATTTGTAAGAAGTCTCAAAGACTATGCTTTGTGGAGGTTCTATGACCTACCCATCCAATATGTTAGGAATTCAAACCTTTAGATTATTATTTCCTACTATATTTTTACATCAATGTTTATGAGAATCTATCTTATGTGAAAGTTTACAAACTCAATCAAGGGTTCAACTAGCCAATCAATGATTATGTACTTTGGTATAATACCATACTAGTTAGGTTGACCAATATTATGGTAGATAATGATTAAAATACATATTCAAGCAAATTTTCTTATAACACTCCATGCGTCAATAATATTCAATAAATTCAAGTCTTTTTATGAGTTATTCCATATAGTGGGAGATCGAGAATTCAATCTCATAACTTTGAACAAAATCAAGTGTGCACATAATAATCCAACTAATTCAAAAACCATGTTTAAATCAATTAAAGATACAAGATTAAATCAAATGATAAAAATAATAAGGAAAACATAATGGTAATTTAGTATCACAACTTACAAATTGGCTTCTCTTATCCACTCCATAAAAGAGGTGGTTGTTATGATTACCATCACCTATTCATGTAATTTTATAGAAGTTACTTGAGTTCAGCCTCATCTATCTTCCTCCACCAAAATATTTTTATGCGAGTATCCCTACGCCTAAGAATTATAAAAAAAATGCATACAATGATTATCATCAAATTATTGGACATTATAAAAATAGATGTTTTAAGTTAAGACATAATATACAATATCTTATGGTGATAACACTATTGATATAAACACACCTATATGGATTGTAGACCACAATAAAATGGGAATTATAATTTAAAAAAATTCACTTCCCATTTACAAAACATGAGATAAAAATACTAAGGATACTATTGAGGTACATGATACATTCAACATGCATTCTACCCCTACAACATATGACTACCCAATGGAATGGATTATTGGTACACTTATAGGCTTATTAGCACAATGATATGTGATTACATTTGATGAAATTGAGATAATAAATGATGGTTTATATCTCCACAAATTATTCATATGATCCCAAATTAATAAGCAACCTATACATAATGTCATGGAAAATAATGGATCAAGCAAAAAAGTTTGCATAATGACACTTCTCCACACTCTTGGATACACACAAATAATTTTGAAAGATATGAAAAAAGTGGTTAAGGGGTTTTATGGACATAATAAAAACACTCTTAGGTGAATTTTGATACCTCTTCACATGATATCCATGATAATGGATACTTCATGCTTAGTTATATAATGTAACATGGTCTTTAACATATTGTTAGGATGCCTTTGGATACAAAAGCTCTGGGTAATACCATCTATAGTAAATCATTCATGAAGTATACACACTACAACAAGGTAGTCATAGTTTCAAAAAATTGATATCAATGAGTACCATCTTTATCCAATGGTATCTTCTTCTACACCCCCACCACCACTATAGTTGGTTATTGGATCTATTTAGGATCATTATATAGAGGTAACTTATACACCCATAAAAACCCTATCTCTACACTCAATTTATAAGAGAGTAGTTGATTATCCTAGGTATCCAATTCTAAATTATTTATCACATTATATATTTATTTAGGGATCATAAAGGACATCATATACTACAACATTCACTAAAATAACACCAAGGATAGTTTAACATGTACCATAGTGAACATACACAATGAGAGATTATCCTACTATATAGTGGCCTCATAAAGTCCTAGACCTTCCAACATTACTCATTATATGTGTGAGATTATGAATGATTCCAAAAATTAAATTATAACACATAATGCCTTCTTAGAGTCTTATACACCCAAATTCAAATTTAACCCTTAGACTAAGTGATACAAGCACTCCACATGATTATAACATTGATGGGATAATTAGATTACACCTTTTAAAAATTTAATATAAATAAAAAATACAAAAAATATTTAAAAATACAAAAACATTCAAAATATTTAAAAAAGAAAAAACTAGGACCTAATCATGACAAGATTACTAGTTTAACTATTTACATATGTTATTGATCACATATTTGTTAGATAACATATTATTTTCTATACACACATGAATTTGATGGTATATGAGTATGATGTAGGACATAAAAATCATATATGGACACACATATGTTTGAATCTCCTATACACGATGGTCATGCCAATGTTGGGAGCATATTATTCCATAGGTCATACTATCACAAGTTATATATTTTTATGAACTTTTACCATGTTGAGCTACCTAGTTTACTTACACATATATTTATAGTTACTTATATATTATATAATGCTACATGGATATAATACTTTACTATGATATGATGAGACATTGATATACATGGATAGTGTATACTTTTCACTTGTTTTATGCTTTATTGATGCTATTAATATTGCATGATATGCTAGTCATTGATTGTTTATTATATGTAGCTATTGGCCTTATTTTCTAAATCTTAATGTCCCTTGATTATGGAATTTGGCCTTGTTCTATGTGATAGTCATTTTTCCTTTGTTAAGACATATATATGTCCCTTGAGCATGACCCATTGATCTTGTGTGTGCTACATCTGTATGTCCCTTGATTTTGGTACTTGGTCTTGTTTGATGTGACATCTTCATGTCCTTTGTATGTGACCCTTTACCTTATGTGTGATGTTATGTGGTTATGAGTGGATTAATATAATATTGGTTGCTAATATTTTTGAGCTTATTTATATTATTACTCTTATGGGTGTTGTGATTCATATCATGTACCTCCCCATTTGTGTTTGGTGTGATGATTTATGTCATACACTTATTTATCATGTAGTCTTATTCAATTAATAGATTAGTGATGGTTTTTATTTCATGCCTTATTGATACATATATCTTGACATGACACTTGTATGCCTTTAATTACATATGGTACATACATGATTTTATGACATATACATTACTATCATGACATATTATCCACTTGTTGACATGACTATAAACTATTACATCTCTATACATGAAGCGATATAATTAACTCCTTATTTTGAGATGAGTGACTTACATGATGCATAACTCATCTCAAAATGGGCACATATTAATGGAATTTTCATAGAGAAATAAGCCTACACAAGTATAATAATCATATTTTTGAAACAAGTTACAACATTCAAAGAGTTAAAAGTGGTTGAGATATCAGATGAGTTTAGAAAAGAGATATAAAATTATACATAGATATAAATTATTGGGGAATATGACATGCATATGCACAAACTTCATAGAAACATGATCTAAAAATTATATATTCAGATACACTTAGTGTATATACCATGTATGTGCACATGGTTTACAGGAACAAAAATTATAGTTTTTCACATACACATATAGTTGAGATATAGGTTCTTAGATTTTAACATATAGATGCATAACATTATATATCAATAAACACTAATTTAGTAGGGAATGATACTAGTTGATGAACATATATACTATTTTAGATATCAATTGGCATAGATTTAGTGAAGCATGATACTAGTTCATGCAAATATACACATTTTATAGTGAGCACCATAACAGTTGGTTATTTATAAACATAATATAATGGCATTGCGTAGTGAATAAACCTAAATATTTGAGTTCATCTATAGCAATTGATTCATGCTTTTTGAGATAATTCATGTTGAAGTTTAACAATGCTCAATGGCCTTGGAATTACTCATAACAAGCCTATTATGTGGTTTCCACCTTATTATCTTAAGGTTCAAGATCAAATATAGATTATATATTTGAGTTAGTGGAGTTGAGTTTCAATGACGGTCAATGGTATTAGTACCAGTCCCTATTCATGAGGGTTGGGACATTTGTCTTCCCAACACATGGGCTTGCATAGTTTTATAAAATTGGGATTTGATCACCCCCAATTCTCTAAGAGTTCAACAAGAAAAACTATTCTCCAATGCTTGAATAAGGAAGCATTGTCTCCAAAAAAGTTACCTTATAAGATGGTTTTTGCACATACATGTGTACTCCTTCCTTTCTCTTAAGTTTTTTCAAAATTTAATTGTAGTTCATATTTCAAATTTTACTCTATGAAAAATGAGTATTACATGTTCATTATAGGTTTGCATGGAACAAAGATATACATTTAGATCCTTCTCCTAAAGATAAAGTGTTTTATAGACATTTGGGTATATCTTTATCCTTTTAATATATTATTTTTATTAAATTTTAATACTATAATAAAATGGGGGCATTTTTAGATGCTAAAATATGGTGTAAGACACTTGAAAATGTTAACTATTACCTACCTTTAACCTACATGACTTGCAGGTACATATATGCCTCCAATCCTCTATTCTCTCACATCCATATGCTATATATGGGTCCAATGATTCAAGTTTCTATTAGTCACCTCAGTAATTCTCTAACCTATTCCAAAGCAACTATCTATCTTGATTACATGCCTTTGGAACATTATTATAATACTCTTATCTCCTAGATGAAAATTTCAGATTCATAACATACCATTTGGATGGTTTTTTTTGAATTTGATGGTTCCATAGCCTACAATACAATAGTATATTTTAAAAATAAATCATTTATATGGTTTGGAATATTTTCATAGTGTGTTGGTGGAATTATAAATTACCCAAATAGATGCATATAAATAAAAATCAAGTATAGAATTATTGGACATATGGCACTTATCTCTTAATCATTTATATATTATTGCACATTAGGAAAAACTACCTTATTCTTCCCAAATCATAAATTAGTCATTAGAAGTAGTCATCAACAAATTCTAAAACATACCAAGATAAGTCAAGAGTGAAAATTTTAAATTGTCAAAAGATATATATTTAGGTACATTCATAAATCAAATTATAGAAATTTCACATCACACTAATGAGAATAACTATGCGTGAATTTAATTACATATTTAGAGTATTAGATATGAAGGTAGTGATAAATCATCAATGAAGGTGACTAGGGTCATCCTAGTCCATTAAAATTCCAAAATTATTTTAGGTTTTATCATCTCATAAATGGACTCAGGGTTTTGGATGAAGGATATGGATTTCTAAGTGATGCACATATGATCAAACCTTGGGAATCACACATAGAGCTGAAGAATAAAGATGTGCATTAGTTTTATCAAAATAAAGAAGAAAAATATGTAGGGATAAAACCATCTAGCTTAGAACATAGAAACAAATGTTATTGATCTGAGGTTGATGTTATTATCTTACCATGAGGCTGATGTTATTATTGATCTGGTGTCCTATAGAGATGATTTATCACCCTTGTAACTTATGCTATATCTATCCCCTTTAACCCTATATAATCCCACTTTATATTTTTTATGGTTAAACATTTAGTGAACTCGATATTTGAACTCCAAACCCTAGGCTACTTAGGGTTTTATAATTTTTGTGTTATCAATCCTAGATTACTATAAAACATATGTAATATGGATGCATCTATCACCCATTTTTGGTTATAATTTATGATAGTAACCATGGTTTGATACATTAATTCCCTTGTCAAACCTATTAATCAAATTCATAAACATCATAAGAGGTTTTTAAAGTGGAAACAACACTTGATCTCTCTTCAAAATTCCTTTTGAAATGTTATAGAGCTAGTATTTAGATGTCAACATGCATGATCTTAACCATGTTTTATACCTAAATATTATTTTAATGATAACTACCATCCTACATCCACTATTTGTCATGGATTATATAGGATTCCATGATCCAAGCTATCACTCCTTAAAGGGGTAAGGTAGATGGTATATGTGTACATATTCAAACTAAGTACCTAGGGTTTGTGATTATGAATCCATAAAATATAGAATAATCCTTATGATTAAGTTAATAGAATATTTACAAAATAAAAATCAATATTTTAGCTCAAAGATTACATTATTGGAAAATTAGATTCTATGTGCCCATAATCCAAGACATGATAGTGTTAATCATGTGTATGCATCCTCACCTACCAATGTTTTTCCAAACAAGGTTTCATATCCAAATGAAAAGATAACAAAAAAAATCCAAAACAAGTGATTCTAAATGTGACCAAAAGGATAATAAAGAGTCCAAGTGAAATCTTAAGAGATATGATTAAAAATAAAGTGATCAAATTACTTCATCTATATCCTATAAGGAGATATAAATACTACTGTACATATAATAGAATGCATGGGAATCATATATATTATTTTTTGACATTACAAAATGAAATAATATATCTCAAAGATAGTGGTGATCTTCTAATCGATACATCACTCAAGAAAAACATTGAAATTATGACCACCTCTCCCAAAGCACATGTACCAAAACAAAAAATGTGGGTTCAAAATAAAAAATCATAGAAAAAACAGTTGTCAATATTAAACATAGAGAAATAAAAGGTTTAATATGAAAAATAAAATCAAGAAAAGGATACAAATTTACTTCTCAATAATGATACTTAGTTTTCCAAAAAATATGGTTTTGGAATGAAATATTTTCAAAACTTTGGTTATGTCCTAGATTTGTTACCCATGAAAATTACACAAGGGGAAAGCCTCAAAGATATCCTACCCATATTTTCCCATGCATTATTTATTAATATAATGACCTTTGTTCTTGTGTTCATGATAACCTTGCATATAAACCATCCATAAATGGTGGCACTCACCAAGAGGTCTTGATCATACTTTTCATTCTATGTATCCTTAACTTCTCACACACTTTCCATGCATAGCACAATAATTTAAACTACATTTTGTATTGCATGATCTAAAATCAAGTTATTTAATAGGAAAATCATCCCTTATATTTGTAGGAGATGCAAGATCTCTATTATCTCTTGTACCTCAGCCTCTTGGCTATCTTACTTTTTACAAGAGGAAATAGCTTGTGTTTCTTGGTCTTGTGCTAGTTAGATCTCCCCTTGTAGGTTCTAAATCATACTCATACCCTACTGAAATACATCTTTATGGCATATAGGGTCTAGGTAAGGTGAAACTTTGGGTTTAGGCTATGTTATGCACTTAGTGTGGCTATATTACCCATATTCTAGGTATAACTCTGGTATTGGTAAAACTGGTGACTAAGTGGTGAATATACTATGAGTAGTTTCCTATACTTTGATGTGCTCTATGTAGGTTAGTTTCACCTTTCAAATCCACTTCTTTTATTTTGGGTTACACTTGATCATTCTTGTGCCTTTGTCTATGCTAGGCCAACCTTGGGTTAATTTCTTATACAAGTTAGGGCATTATTTGACCTTGTGTGTTCTTAGACAATACCCACATGTTGGATGTGTAGGGTATTCATGATAATAATGCTTTGTTGAACTACACTTATAATATGAAATTTGTGGGAACATTCCTTCACTGCATCCTCCACCTCACCTTATAACACTCTTTACATTCCATAGCCTACATTTTGTTGGACATAACCCTCAATTCATTGGGTCACTTTCCCTCTAGATACTACAATTACACATCATGCACCTCTCTCCATATTTTCATACATCTTATCGATCATGCAATAATCAGCTATAGTATGAGTATATTTGTCACACAACTAGTAGTAGATGGTTGTTTTAACCTAACTAGTATATAGAAATAAAGGCAAGTTATGAACATCATGCACTTTAAGACATACCTCATATCATAAAAGCAATGTGTGCACATTCATTTGAGGTCATTTATTCCTATTATGGTCTTTTATCTCACAATCAGTGTAACATAATCCACTTTGAACATATTACACTGAACTAGTGGTTAACTTTTAGAGTTGGCTAGCCATGGATGTAAATAGTTCCTTTATGAATAAGGTAATTCTAGTATCAACACTCCTAACTATGTCAACTCTAAGCATGGATTCAAGCACTTCACAAGGGTCAATGGATGTCTTCATGGATAATGCTCATTATAATGGTACTATTAATCCTCCAATAAACCATTACGCATGATGAGAGGGGTGAATGTAATGAGGAAGCTTAGAAAGAGGTGTCTTGAAGCTAGAATCATACATGCACACACTTTTGGAGAGCCCTTAGATTATTTATTTGAGCATGATGATGCTCTATTATTCAAACTAAGGTATGTCTAATTGCTTTAAGAATGCTTACTTCAAGGTGTCATAGTCAATCATAGCCTAGTAAGGATCAAATTTCCTATACCAGGTATGAACACGATCAAGAAGAGTTGTCATGAACTATGTTTCCTTGTATTTAAAATAGGTTATACCCCAAGCATGCCATTATATTTCACATTTTATCACCCTCTTTATAACATTATCCATACCATGGTATTCTGGTAAGTGCATGACTACCTCATAGTAATTTTTATATAGTGGGCACTAGAATTTAAGGAACTTGACCCCTAGTACTTGTCCTTGTGGTGGTCCTCTAATGCCTCTAGTCATTAGGTTAGGAATTATCCCTATTTTTACTTATAACATTAAAGATGATGAAGGCACTGTACTACTAACTTGTGGTACTGTGCCACTTCTTGTGGGCTATTACCTAGTCTATGTAGTTGACATTGGCTGAATTGGAATGATTGTTTGCATATTTTATGTTATCAAGATAGTGCCAAAATGTATAGAGGTATCCTTAAATATTTGTAAGAAACAACTTGTTTAATCACAAAATTATAGTCTAGGTATGCAAAATGGTCAATATTTATGTGGATAATAGGGTCAACTATCACGCTTCTTTCTTCATGTGGGGGATCCATCACATGAGCTATCATTATATGTTCAAAGGGGGTAGGCACTTTTAGTGCATCTTCAATGGTCAAATTCTATAGGGACCTAGTGCATTCTTCACTCATCAATAGTCGATCTTGATTTATAGATTCATTATTCCTCTCCTCACACTGTTGCAATTCAAGAGATCCTTCCCCATTTCCTTTATGCTTACTATGGGTTATCTTAGCACTTATATATTCCATATATTACATTATATTATGCCTCCTCTTGTTATAATTCTATATCCTGAGCTCTCAGGTGTCAATTTTCTTGTCCCCTTCCATTGTACTTCACCTATTCATCCCCTTCTTCCCCATTGTGCTACTCATATGTGAAAGGAATTAGCCTTCCATTATCATGGTTTGAAATCCATAATCCACCATTAGTTTCATAATATATGTGATAAACTCTTTCATAAACAAGCCTATGAGCTCATGTAAAAACCAAAATTCTACTTCCTTAGGGAAGGAGTATGTCAATATTGCAAACTCAAGTATGTAACCATTCAACACTCCTTACCAACATTTGTTTATAACTCTAGTCCAAGTGTTATATAACTTGTCAAGCCATTATAGGTGCTCTTTTATACACATGATTAGGTAGTTCATAAAATAATACCTTATAAAAAGCATCATACATGTTATTCTAAACCCACTTTCTTGGTTTTTTTCCTTTACAATATGAATGCTTTAGTACAAATATATCTTCTACATGTTTCAGCTAGTACTCAATGTTATTGAGGGAGAGTTAGAGCATTACTCTATCAAACCATTAAAATAACAAAATTCAACATAAGTACTAATAATGGAGCCAAAATTTTGTATTTTAATTGGGGTTTCAATTCATTTACTCTATCTAACACTTATCTAGTTATTCCAAGTTAGTTTTTGACTCATCACAATTAGGTACAAGTAAGGTATATTCCTGTAGTGCTCAACATTTATCACTTAGCTACACTGACATCAGTTCACATAAGGCACAAGCTATATGCACTCACCTAAAGTGCAATAAATAAATAATGAGGGCCTATATTGGGCTAGTTGTGTCATGGTGTAACTCATTCTTAATAGGACTTGGTCATTATAACAATGATGTTGGTATGTTCATTGACATAAGACATTTTTGGGATATTTTGATGGTTTATAGGTGCAAGCCTATTTGGAGACTTAGTTCTAGCCATAGGGTTGCATGCTTGTATTGTCTTGGTTTTATTATCTCAAGGGTGTAAGCCTTTGTTATTATAAGCTTATAATCATACTATAATTTGAGGGGTCAATATAATTCTTTAGATAAAGTTCATACTAGGCTCATACTTCATATAAAGATATCATTGATAGGCATGGGTTATTTTCTACACTTAGGCTAATTTATCAAGTATGTTTTCATCATATTTTACATAGGGATTCCATTAATGACTTAGTCTAGAGATTCACTAAACTTAAAATTAATATGTTGAAGTTATACCATCATAACTATTAAATTCATTCTGCATTCAAAAGACATTAACCAGAGGTGTAACCAAACTGACCTCAAATAGATACAACACCATTATTCATTAAGTAAAGTCCAATTAAATAGAGTACATGATAAGAAAAGAGGAGAAAATATTTAGATAAAGATACTAATGGCCTAGAGGCTCACATGTGAGCTTGGGTACTATAATATAGAGCCTTAAAGGCATCCATGCTATACCTAACACTAATGGTAGCTCTAGCAGTATAATTTTATTTCTCCAGAGATTCACTACTAAAATTATATCCCCTTGCTCATAGGATCAAACTCATCTTTATGTTATAGTCACTATGTGAAACCACTCAAAAAGATGCCCTAAAAAATTGGGTGCCAATTAACCACCTACCAGTTAGCATTAGGTCTACGATGATTCCTCAAGTTGGTGCAAAAGATATGAAAATGGAAATCAAACCAAGTGATTACCTCATGTCAAGATATTTTTTGAGTTGGCATGGATCCATAGCTGAAATAGGAGACCAAAAGTTATACCTAAATCTTATTAAATGATATATACCATCCAACATCCATTATTTGTCTATGGTTTATATAGGACTCCATGGTCTAAGGTATCACTCCTTAAAGGGGTAAGGTATATGGTGTATGTATTCATATTTAAATTGAGGTACCTAAAGTTTGTGCTTTTGAATCCACAAAATATCAAATCATTCTTACGAGCAAGTTAATAGAAGAAATACAAAAATAAAATCAACATTTAGCTCAAAGATTACATTATTGGAAAATTAGATTCCATATGCCAAAAATTTAACACATGGTAATGTTAATAATGTATTTTCATCCTCACCTAGCAATGTTATGCCAAATAAAGTTTCATATCCAAATGAAAAGCTAAAAAAAAAATCATCCAAAATAAGTGACTCTAAAAGTGACCAAAAGGCTACTAAGAGTCCAAGTGAAATACTAAGAGATATTCTTTGAAATAGAGTGATAAAATTACCTCATACATATCCTATAAGGAGATATAAATACTATTGTACATATCATAGAATGCATGGGCATGATATAGATAATTTTGAGGCATTGCAAAATAAAATACAACATCTCAAAGATAGTGGTGATCTTATAATCGATACATCACTCAAGAAAACCATTGAAATTATGACCACCTCTCCCAAAACACATGTACCAAAACAAAAAATGTGGGTATAAAATAAAACTTCATAGTAAAAATAGTTGCCAATGTTAAACATAAATCAATAAAAGGTTCAAAATGAAAAATTAGATCAAGAAAAGGATACAAATTTACCTCTCAATAATGCTACTTAGTTTTTCAAACAATATGGTTTTGGAATGAAATATTTGCAAGACTTTGGTTATCATGGTCAAAGACTGGGAAAACATTCCCAAGGAATCACTCATCCTATTTCCACATATAACTATAATTACCATCAAGGCTTGGGTTATATTGGTAATACTAATGAAAATAATTCAAAGATACATTTGGTCAAGGTAAAATAATAAGCATCTATAAATGAAAGAAAATCCAACTTAAGGAACAAATAGAACAAGATATATTGTCTAAAAACCAAGAATATCAAAACATGATATAAAAAGAACAAATAGAACAAGATATATTGTCTAAACACCAAGAATATAAAAAACATGATACACAAGGAACAAGTAAAAAAGAGTAAAAAGTATGTAAAAAAGTGTTTTAATGCTTTTGGATTCATAAGATAAACATACAAGCAATAAATCTATTTGAATGAAATCAAGTATTGTTTAGATTTTAATAATTTAATACTATATTTTGATACTGTATCTCATTCAGGTATGTGAAATAAATACAAGTACTAAAAAAATAAGGGATAAAAAGAGCATATCTTGCTTGTTATTTTGGTCTGTATTGTGTTATTCATAAGGAGTCATCATTTATTTATCTTAAAGATCTAGTCGTTATTCAATTTTTATTCTAAGTATTTTTTACTTCTAGCCAATTGTGTCGATTAGGGATAGTAATGATGATGCATATGTCTACCTTTGACATAAGCGTCCAATGAAATATGTTTACACACACACATGAGTGACTTCAAATTTATACAAGGCCTATGATTCCTCTTATGTAATTATTATATTCCTCAATTAATGTCCACTTGTGTACTAGATCTAGATAATAAGTAGCCTTAGTTTCTTTGCATTGTGCTTCTTATAACTTGGTAAAAAATTATTAGTAATGTGAGTTAAGTTATCCATTAAAAGGGTTATCAAAACTCTTTAGTCAAGATCTCACTAGGAGCTCATTACCACAACCATGAAAGCTTCAACATTGAACACCAAGAATAAACGAACTAAGAGCAAACTAATTGTTATTCTATTCTATGTCAAATAGTTTACAATAAAGATGTACAAATAGGTAGAAGATAGGAGAATAGTAACCATCCCATGCATGTGGGACTAACCTCCCTAATATATGTTTAATTAAGGCATAAACCCATCATCCTCGTTAATGTGGAATAAACATATCCAATGAAATAACACCTAAGTAAGCTAAATAATAGGAAAATAATATCCTAAACCAATATCCCCCCCTTAAACATAGCTTAGGTGGCTAAAATAAATGTAGTGTGAATCCATGTATACTTATGGATGCCAATCCATCTTGTTTGAGTACACATTGATGTTGAGTCACTAAAAACACCAAGTGAAAGTAGGAATGGTTCTAAATATGAGGATCACTAAATATGAAAAATGTCCTCCAAAATATTAAGTAGAGTGATAAACCTAAAGAAGCATTGCTTTAAAACCCTCCAACAAGATGGTGAGAATCAAGAACAAAGACTATTGGGGCTTCCACACTCATTTCACTAGTGGGGATACCACACTGGTGTCATTATAAGAATCACCAAGAAAGCCATGGAGTCAATTAAAAATCCTCATATGGGTTCTATCAAATAAAGTTCTTGAATAAGATACCCATGTACAAAGGAGGAATCTAGAAATCACTCAAAAAGTGAAAAATATATATATAAATCTTATAAAGTGGACAAAAGGGAAAAAATAGGAAAAACTCCCCCACAAAAGAAAAAAGAAGAAGAGAAAGCTAGAAATCCCCTCAAAGATGATGTTGAAGTAGTCTGCACTCCAAGTACTAAAAAGTCACAAAAGAACTTCATCTACATGAGAGGGCTGAATCCACTACTCAATCACAAAAATAATTGATACTAGCCTTCACTAGAATAGGTTCAATAAAAAATACTATCATCAGTTTCAAATTTGCAAAATAATATTTCATGTGCAAGGAATGCTCAACACCTAAGAATTAGAATATACACCACCATTCCATATTGCTAACTGGGTATAATGATGTCAAAAAAATTAGCATACATACCCGTCATAATGCTAAATGGGTGGAGTTGATGAAAAAGGTCTTTACGAGTGGTCCAAATCCACTACTCGAACACCAAATAAGCTAAAACTATATGCACTATAATATCTCTATATAATGTGGGAGAGTATCAACTATTAAAAAGTGTTATAAAAAATATAAATAAAATCTCTCAAAGAGAATGGCCTTAGTGGCAATAGAAGAGACAAACACATGAAGAAGTGAAAAGGTTCCCAAAATAGATCACACAAATGCATGAAGGTAGATAAGTTTGAATCAACAAACCCCCCATGGAACTTTATAATTTAGTGCAAATCTAATATATCTCATTAAACACCAAATGAAAATAAGGAAGACAATGGGATGCACCAGAATAGCTCCAAATAAGGAGACTATCAACCTATCAAAGAAGTCATTACAAATCATAAGAGTTTCTCTAAAAATAAGGGAATGAAAAAGTGTATTCATAAAAGAAGGAAAGGTGATAATAAATGGGACTTGATGGAGACATACACAAACTACAATGGTGTCAAAGTTTCAACTACCAAAAAATGATAACCTACAAAGCATATGTAAAGGGACGTCAAAATCAACTAAGAATACATCTGAGATATTGAAAAATGAAATAGTAGACAAAGAAAAAATAATTTAATAGACACATGAAGGTAGTCAAGGTTGAAATAACAAACCCCCTTGGTTATTATATAATACCGCCCTCAAATTTGGCACTTTACATTTTTAGTGCATTTTTACAAAATAAATAACACTAATAGATTGGGCATAAAAAACATACACTTTTGAAAAAATTTCACTCTATTTCGAGTTATCAATCAAAATATATAGTTTTTACAAGGTTATCCCATCATAAATAGGTCAAAAATAAAATATTGCACAAAAAAATTAAATGTTTGGAGAAAATTAAATTACTTCTACCAGATCTAGAGAAAGTGGATTTAAAGGAACTTTTCAGCAAAGGAAAAGAACAATATTCCACATAGAACAATCTTCTATGCTATTTTTTCACTTTAAATACTAGTTTTTTCCTTGATTGCACATAAAAAATCACAAAAAATATCTTCAAAAAATATTTCACTGATAGAAATAGGACTTTGAGAAGTTTCTAGAAAGTGGTCACAATAAAGATTATGATCAATATCCAAGGAGATATGAAGCTCTAATACCAAATGTTGAGCTACAACTCATCTGGACTAGGCCAAGATCCCTAGGAACCTACAATGTGGCTTAAGGGAGGTGTTGGAAATAAGTCACACCCAAACCAATGATGGGATGGCCATAGAGAGGCCAATAGCTCAGTTGGTAGATCATTATAGCAACAAATGGAATGTCCTAGGTTCAAGTCCTTGGATATTAATCAAAATATTTTATATGACCACTTTATGGAAACCTATTGAATTCCTCTTTCCATAAGTGAAATAATTTTCTAAATCAAACACCAATGTGAAGAGAAAATTTATCTGCAAGATAGTCATGATTTTATGAAAAAAACTTTATAATTTCTCCAAAAAAATATATGGCTAACACAATAGAACTAACTCAAACACAAATTGTTATGACTGATTAGATCTAAACAAAAAAATATAAGCATACTCAAAACTAGAAACTCTCCATAATATATATGATTTGAATATTAATAAAATAATTTAGATCTAAAAAGGAACCATACAACCTATCTAAGGACTAGACAAACAATGAAAAAAAATGTTGTTAGAACAATGTTAGTTGGAGATAGCTCTGATACAATGAAAGAGTTAAAAAGACTCTTCAACCAAGATATTTCCAAGACCTCATTACCATAGCCATCAAAGATTCAACATTGCACACCAAGAATAAACCAAATAAGAACAAACAAATTGTTACTCTATTCCATGTTAAATATTTTACAATAGAGATGTACAAATAGGTAAAAGAGAGGAGAATCCTAACCATCCCATGCATGTGGGAATAACTTCCCCAATATAGGTAGAAATAAGGCATAAAATCATCATCCTCATGAATTTGGGATAAACATCTTTGATGAAATAACAACTAAGTAATCTAAAGAGTAAGAATGTAATATCCTACACCAACATCCCTAGTAACCCCAATTTGTTGCTTAGTGCTACCTACATAGCCAATACTACTAAGAGATCCTTAGGTTCGCATGTAGTTCTCCCTCCTATGCATGTGTGTGGAATTATAATGGTGCAAGAATATGATATTTCTCCTATTAACCCTTGGTAAAAGTGAATCAATAGTATATTTGACCTTTTGAATGCTTCATATATTTGACTCACTGTTATAGTGCAATTTGATAGATTGAAAAAAATATTATTTTCTAATTAGAGAGTTATCTTATCAAACTAGTTAGTGTCTTGATTAGATTATAGAATTTATATATAGGAAAATTTTGATTTTGAATTAGAACCTAGTGACATATGAAAATATGACCATAGGATGGGAAAAGAGGGATAAAAAAAATGGTCACAAAATGAAAGATACATAAAATATTAAACAATAAGACTAGATAGTTTCATCGAATTTGGACACTAACATTGATGCTAGTGTCCAAAAAAAATGTAAGTATCTAAGGTATAAAAACATAAATAAAATAGGTATAATAGTTAGGGATCCCCATCAGACATTAGGTGAATATAAATATACATAGCATCTAGGCCCAAGGGGTAGGTAAATCAAGTGAAATAAGATGGAACTGAAGAGGTTTATGAGAGAATACCTAACTTGATGTCTAATTCTTAGTGAAAAGGTATATACATACAACAAGACTATAAATATGTATAGTTGTACCAAAATGGGTGTCTATAAAAGGGTAATGTCAAATGTGTGCATTTATATGAAGAAATTGAAAATCATTACTCAAAACATCAAATCATTGAACTTTTCATAGATGGAAAGCAAAGTAAAAATATTATAATTTTATTAAATTGTGAATTAAATAAATGTACCTAGGAATTATTTACATCTCTAGGGTATGGTATGGAACATGCCAAGAAATATACAACATCTAGTTTTTGTGTTGGATCTATTTAGTGTAATATCACACATGGATTAGAATCATGCTCTAATATGTTACATATCATCCCATTTTTCCAAATATAATTCAAAACTTGGAAAACCATGGTTACTAAAAACAAATGAAAACATCTTTGAAGCAAAGATTCTAAATATAAAACTACCAAAATACCAAGATATAGTTCATACGTATACTATGCATACATATGATACATCTCATTCAAGATGGGTTATTTATTCACTACTCTTCAATAATTATCATATATTAGATGGGATCATAGGATGATATTTCCACTTTATACATTCCAAAATATCAAAAATATATAAAATGTTCAAAAATCTAAAAACATTTTCAGCACTTATATATTCTATTAGTTCCTTGGCATATACGTGTTAGTTCTATGTTGATGGATGACATATTATTTACTCATACATACACATATGTGTCATAATTTTACTTGAGTATGATACAAGAATACACATATATATGATCTATTCCTATTTTAGATGTTTGGCCTTATTTCTAGTCATGTCATATGAACATTGGTGATATCCACTTCTTTGATTAGGATAATCATAGGTTATATGGTTTGATTATCATATTTCATTATCATGTTTGAGCTTATATGTACTTACACATGCCTTTATCCATGATTATATATTTCACAAGGTACTTGATATATGTAATTGACATTTTTTTCTAACACATTTGATCTATGGGCTACCATGATATGTTTATGCTAGATTTATAGGTGTTGCACATATGATTAAACCATAGGGATCACACATAGAGATGAAAAATAAAGATGAACATTAGATTTATCAAAATAAAGGAGAAAAATATATAGGGACAAAACCATCTAGCTTATAATATAGCAATAAATGTTATTGATTTGAGGATTATGTTATTATCTTGTCATGCACAAAGAACTAAAACATGAATCAAATGGCCCAATATCCATTTTATAACCTAAATTAATATTTTACACATATTTTAGTCCATCAAAATACAAATAAATACTAATTATCTCATCCTTTATTGTAATTTTCATATTTAGTAGTGGTCATTATCAAATCAATTTCAATATTATACAATCATATATATTTTTGATTGCCATACTTTATGATCTAAATTATAGAATAGTTACTATCTTGATTATGGTTACCATTGATAGGGATTAGGGTAAAAATTCAACAAAAAATACATGTTAGGATTGTAATCTCTTGTACTTTAATTTTTGTTTTATTGATTGAAGCCTTGGTTATAGTTTTGATAAGGTTGATTTTGATTGAAGTATTGGTTCTGATACTACATGTTAGAGTTTTGATTTTGTCCTTGATATTCATTTTCTTATGATGGTGGGTGATTTAAATCCATGACATGGAGAAGATCCATAGGATTGGATTTTATTTGATAACCATTTCCATTGTTATTTTTTTTGTTACTATTTTGGTTTCTATTAGTAACATTGATTTTATTTCCTTAGTTGTTTTGATTATTAAGTTTATAACTCTCACTTTTTTATTTGGGGTAACAATTTTTACATTTGTCTTATAAGTTCTAAGACTAATATCTATGTCCTCTTTGTGTATCCTCAAATCACTTTTCAATGATTATTTGAAATATTGACAGGGGAAAATTTAAATGTTCTACCTAGTTTCACAATTAATAGAACAAAGGAAGAGATTGTATAAATCTATTTGATCCATATTGAGGGTACTGGTAGAAGAGTAAAGTACCTAATGCCAACTCATGATGAAGTGGGCATCAGAGTAATTAGGCTCTTGTTTGATATGAAATAATTATTATATGTTAGTGTGGAGAAATTTGTTCATGTCAAATGCTTTAGTGAATTCAATGATGATCTATTTAAAGGAATTAATTGAAGTGTCAAGAAAATGCTAGTACCATTTTAAGGTAGTTACCTTAATAGTTTCTATTTTTTTCCACACTATTTCATCCCAAGGGAGTAGTTCTCTAAGTTTAGTTACATAATCCTTGATTTGGGCATTGGGTTCTCCCTCTATCTTATATTTAAAAATTATAAGAAGTGGGAAAGGTAAGATAAATACTCAAATCATTTGATCAATAAGATTCTTAATATATTTTTCATAAGTTCCCATTGTAATTAAATCTATCCAAGAAGCATATAGGTAGCTTTGGGGGAGTGATAGTTGGATAAGTTATTGGAGTGAAGCTACCAAGGGCATACATTATCATTTGAGTTAGTGGAAGATAGTAAGATGAAAAATAATTATCCAATTTTGTGGATTTGGAATACTTATGAAAATATGGTTGTAAAGAGTTGAAATGGGGTGTGCCAATTAGAACATTAGTAGGTATAATGTATAAAGGATTTATAGATGATATTTATGGATTATATAACACCTCAATATTTAACACTTGGAAAACTTAGACCTTTGTTTTTCCTCTCTATTTTATACCTTTCATGCTTTCAAAAATCTTGTATATGCTTTATCTTGTGCCCCTTGGCCTATCTCTTGGTCTAATCATTATTATGTTGATGAACAAGAACTTATATATTTTCCAAAATGTTAAAAACCTTCTTATCTTTAGTGTGCAATTTTTGTGTTTTTACCTACTTTCTTATTCCCTGGACACTAGCACCCTGAATAGACACCTACATTGATGCAGGTGTCCTACTTCAACACAAGTGTCTAGTGCCCTAAAGCCATATAGTTTTAAAATGAAATGTATCCTAATGGTTAGCCTAAGTGTTTTAATATGAGTTATTTATCCAAAGGGATTGAAATAAATATATGATTAAGCCACATTCATTTCTCACTTGAGAAACATGTAAAAAATACCTAAGGCAACTTATCCAAGCATTCAACCAAGAACTCAAGTGAGAAAAGCTTCCATATTTTCTTCCATTTCCATATAAATCATAGGTAAAACACATACATAGGTCTCAAGTATTTAAGGATAAACCCATGAGTTATATTTACCAAATTACAATCTAGGTCATTGTTATACTTAATTTTCACATATTGCATGACTCACACACAATCCAACACGTAGGAGAGAAATACATTAGTATGAGGCCCTATTTATAGTAATAAATATGTAGGTAAAACTAATTGATAGAGGGTTATTTAGGTTTATTTTGAAACCATGTGCCCACTAACCCATTTTCCCTTAAGGTCACTATGAAGATGAATAACTAGGGTTTTATAATTTAACAAGGAGTAACAGTCTATGACCTATATCTTAACACACCAAAGAGAAGATGAAGACAAACCCAAAATAATCTAGGTGGTCATATCCTTTTTATTAGGTATTATATATAAGAAACTTAAACTAGGTTTAGATAATAACATCGACACAACCATCCTATCCTGATGTTAGTGTATTTGGCTCTAGAGGCACTCAATCTAGAATTTATAAGAAAATAAGATATATAAAAAAGGTATTATCTATTGTGCATCTTGTAACTTGGTAAAAAAAGGTTAGTAATGTGATTTGAGTTATCCATTGAAAGGGTTATCAATAATCTTTAGTTAATATCTTCCCAAGAGCTCATTACCACAACTATGAAAGCTTCAACATTGCACACCAATAATAAACCATGTAAGAATAAATCAATTGTTATTCTATTCTATGTCAAATAGTTTACAATAGAGATGTACAAATAGGTAGAATATAGGAGAATCCTAACCATCCCATGCATGTGATACTAATTTCCCTAATATAGGTGTAAGTAAGGCACAAACCTAGCATCAACATGAATGTGGGATAAACATATATAATGAAATAACATGTAAGTAAGCTAAATAGTATGAAAGTAATATCCTACACCAACATCCCCCCCTTAAACATAGATTAGGTGGGTAAAATAAAAGATTTAATGTGAAATAGTGTGTCCTTATGGATGGTAATCCATCTTGTCAGAGTATATATGGTTGTCGAGTCGTTAAAACCACTAAGTGAAAGTAGGAATGGTGCCGAATACAAGGATCACTGAATATGAAAATTATCCTCTAAAATACTAGGTAGAGTGATAAACCTAAGGAAGCATTGCTTTAACACCCTTCAATAATATGATGAGAAGCAAACACAAAGATTGGTGGGGCTACCTCACTAGTGTCACTAGTGGGGATGCCACACTAGTGACACTACAAGAGTCACCAAGAAGTCCATGGAGTCAATTAAAAATCCTCATATGGGTTCTATCAAATAAATTTCCTGAATAAGATACCCATTTACAAAGGAATAATCTAAAAAACACTCAAAAAGTGCAAAATATAGATATAATTATCATAAAGTGGAGAAAAGGAGAAAACTTGAAGGAAAAACTCCCCCTAAAAAGAGGTAAAAGAAGAGAGAGTTAGAAAGCCCCCTAAAGATGATACTGAAGTAGTCTACACTCCAAGTACTCAAAATTCACAAAGGAAATTAATTTTCATGAGTGGTTTAAATCCACTACTCGATCACAAAAATAATTGACACTAGGCTTCACCTGAATAGATTCAATCAAAAATATTGTTAGTGGTTTCAAAAGTATAAAATAATGTTTTACGTGAAAAGAATGATCAAAACCTAAGAAGTAGAATTTACACCACACACCCCCCCAATATTTCTAATTATGTATAGTGATGCCAAAAAAATCAACATGCACATCCTCATAATGCTAAATGGGTGGAGTTGATGAAAAACATTTGAATGATTGGTCCAAATCCACTACTTGAACATCAAATAAGTTAAAACTATATACACCAAAATATCTCCATATGATATGGGGGACTATCAAATATTAAAAAATTTTGTCAAAAATACAAATAATATCTCTCAAATAGAATGGCCCTAGTGGTGATGGGAAAGACAAACAACTGAAAAAGTGAAAAGATGCCCAAAATAGAGCACCCAAATGCATGAAGGTAGAAAAGGTTGAATCAACAAACCCACCCATGGCACTTTATAACTTAGTGAAAATAAAACATATCCCATTAAACACCAAATGAAAACAAGGAAGATAATGGGATTCACTAGTATAACTCCAAATAAAAAGATTGTCGACCTATCAAAGAAGTCATCACAAATTATGAGAGTTGCTCCAAAAAAAAGGAAGAAAAAAAGTGTATCCATATAAGTAGGAAATGCAATAATAAATGAGACTTGATGGAGACATACATAAAATACAAGGGTGTGAAAGTGTCAACTACCAAAAAATGATAACCTTAAAAGCTCATGCAAAGGGACGTCAGACTCAGTCAAAAATGCATTAGAGATAGTGCAAGGTGTAATAATGGATGAAGTAGTAATTCCCCATAGAAAATTGAAGGTAGACAAGGCTAAAATAGCAAACCCCCCATGGTTATTGTATAACACCCCCCCCAAAAAAAAATTTGGCACTTTATATTTTAGTGTTTTTTTAATAAAATAAATGACACTGATAGATTGGGCATAAAAAACATTAACTTTTGAAAAATTAGCACCCAATTTTTAGTTATCAATCAAAATATATAGTTTTTACAAGGTTATCCCATCATAAATAAGTCAAAAATAAAATATTATACCAAAAACTATTAAATTATTGGAGAAAATTAAATTACTTCTACCAAATCTAGGAAAAGTGGACTTAAAGGAATTTTTCATCAAAGGAAAAAAACAATATTCCACGTAGATCAATCTTCCACATTATTTTTTCACATTGAATGCAATATATAATTTTTTTCATTGATCACACATAAAAAATTCAAAAAATAGAATCATAGGGTCAACTTTAGAAAATTATTTCACTGCTAAAAATAATACTTTAAGAAGTTTCCATAAAGTGGTCGTAATAAAGATTATGATTAATATCTAAGGAGATAGGAAGCTCTGATACCAAATTTTGAACTACAACTCATATGGCCTAGGCTAGGAGACCCAAACACCTATAGTGTGGCTTAAGTGAGGTGTTGGAAATAAGCCACACCCAAACCAATGATGGTGTGGCCATAGAGGTGTCAATATCTTAGTTGGCAAAGCACTCCAATAGAAAATGGAAGGTCTTGGGTTTGAGTTCTTGGATATTGATCAAAATATTTTTCATGACCACTTTATGGAAACCTCTTGAAGTCCTCTTTCTAGTAGTGAAATGATTTTTTAAATCAAACACCTATGTAAGGAAAAAAATTATCTACAAGATACTAATGATTTTATGAAAAAAAAACTTTATAATTTCTCCAAAAATATGTATGGTCAGCACAACATATCTAAGAAACTTAAATGCAAATCATTATGACTAATTAGATATAAACATAAAAAATATAAGCATACTCAAAACTATAAACTCTCAAAAATATGGGTGTTTTTAATATGAATAAAAAAAAATAGATCTGAAAAAGAACCATTTAACTTATCTAAGGAGTAGATAAATAATGCAAACAATGGTTGTTGGAAAAATGTCAGTTGGAGATAGATCTAATACAATAAAAGAGTTAAGAAGACTCTTCAACCAATATCTCTCCAAGACCTCATTACCACAACCATGAAAGATTCAAAATTTCAAACTAAGAGTAAACCAACTAAGAACAAACCAATTTTTATTCTATTCTATGTCAAATAGTTTACAATAAAGATGTACAAATAGGTATAAGATAGGAGAATCCTAACCATACCATGCATATGGGACTAACTTCCCTAATATAGGTGAATTGAGGCATAAAATTATTATCCTCATATAATTAAATAACACCTAAGTAAGCTAAAGATTAGGAAAATAATATCCTACATCAACATCCATAGCAACCTATTTTATTCTTTTTGGGAATTAGGTGTTTAATTCCTAAGAAAATAAAGGTCTAAGTAAATGTAAATAAGTAATTAATGTGTCTTAATTAGCCTAATAATTTTTTTAAAATAGATATGTATTTTATCTTTTCTAAAAATATCAAGAAGTGTAGATAAATCAAACTTAGCTTATTTTAGGTTGAAACAAATGATTCAAGATCTGTAAATTGCTATGTAGGGATGGCAAACTATCATAAGTAAGATCTAGAACTCTATTTATTGATTGGATATGAGCACTAAATTTAGGTAGCCCTACTAATTAACATTATATTCCATTTTTTATAGTTATTTTCCAATTTTAGTATTATTTTCCACTTCCAGTGTTATTGTCCTGGTGGTCTTGTTTTTCTAGGTTTTGTTTGATAGGCCTGTAACACCTTAGCAATAAAATATCAAAACCTAATTCTATATGGAGATCACTGTGTGTTTGATTTAATATTCAAAACCATTAGGATATCTTGGTACTTGAACTTTAATAACAAACTTGGTAAATAGAGAAGGGGTTAGTATGTAAAGGATACATTAGACACACTTCACACATCGTGTGTGGGCACATTGTCTACATACCAATACTCTGAAGAGGAATCAAGCTAATGTAATTATCCCATTTTTAAGTGCTTGGTGAAATTGTGTGATATATGCAACTATATGAAAAACTAGAATGTACTTTGGATGACTAGGGACTAGTATGAGTGCATGAATAGGCTTGAATTGATTTTAGAAGGCTGTATACAGAGAATAGGGAAGAGTGCTTGAGTGTACTTGCTTGTATTATTTCTTATTTATTGTGAATGAGTACCAAACCTTATAAATGGAAATTTAATGTCATTTTATAGGGAAAATGATGATCGTGGGTTGGATGAGCTTGTATTAGGTTGATAGGGAAAAAGACAAGGAATCAAGAAAACTTGACTATTAGGGGTAAAAATGAACTTAGACAATAGAAATGGAAATAGGACAACCCTAAATTTTGGTGCTTCTATCCAAATTAGATGCTATTTTCCTAGGAGGATGAACCTTGGGGGGATGGATCTAGGTTTGAAAGTGTTGCTTGGGTCTCAAAAAGCAAAGTTCAAGAAGATATAGGTGACTGAGAATTAGTGAAAGTCTAGTTGAGAAGGGTTGAGAGAGAAAGAAAGAGGACCTATAGGTTGGGTGATATTAGCCATGCCTACACCATCAAATTTTGAATTTTATATGATTAGATTTCACCCCCTTTATTCTAGTGATGTAGAAAATTGAAATACTAGAATAGAGGAAAAATATAAAGCATACTTGAACTTACCTATAAGGAAAAAGCTCATGAAGCTATGTGATGCTAGATGTGCATAGAGAGAGCACATTGTGATGTGTGAATATAAAAATAAAAACATGAAGTAGATTAGTCCTTACTAGATACACTATAACTAAAATAAGAATGCATAAAAGTTGAGTAAAAGAAGAGAGAGGAATGAATACACCTCATTGGGTATGCAAACCAATATAAAACCTGTTATGATGTTGGATTGTGTTGAGTATGTGCTAAATCAAGAGTAATATCATGAATGGATTTGAGTGATCAATTCCCTAGAATGTGTCTCAAGAATGCAAAGGTTGGACCTTTGGCTATATCATCACCAACTAAGTGAAGTTAATAAATCTTGCATGTGTTAATCGATGTTTGGACTATATGTCTAATCCCTCTGAATAAGTGGCTCAAGAATACAAAGGTTGGCCCTTTGGCTCCATCATTTCCCCATGAAGTGAAGATATGAAGTGATAATGATATAGAATAGATGTCATATGAGATGGCTCATGGAGCCCATGAATGTGCTAGAAATTTGACACTGTGGTATGGATAGATGAATGTGTGCTAAAAACTAGGCCACTCTTAACCATTTTGAAAGATGAAGATTAGGCTTGTATGAAAGCCACTCTGAAATTGATGTAATAGGAATATATGAAAGCTAACTTAGGAACTCATGTACTCAAAATGTTAAAATTTTATGAAATTTTAACTTGAATGTGATACCGACCACCTGCAGATGGAATAAGGCATGTGAATGTTGACAATGCCTAAAATAAACTAAACCTAGAAATAAAAAGAAGATCAATGTGCCATGCACATTACCCCAAATCAATGATGTCTATAACATGGATTATGATTTGGAAGTTATGAAAACTAAAAAATCTAAACTAAAAGTGAAAACCATCATGTCATGCATGAAAACCCCTTGTATCTGAGAAAATTGTGTTGAAACTATTGAAACTAAAGTATCTAAAAGTGCAAAAACTATCCTTAAACTAAACTTTTTGCCTATTTCTAGAAACCTTGAGTGTTTTTATACTTGGATAGGAGTGCCAAACTATGGAAACAACTATTTTTGGTTCTACTATCCGTTTTTTGTGCTATTGTCCATTTTTATTAGTGTTATCCACTGGTGGTACTACCCATTTTTAGTAGTGTTATCTTATGTGAAAACTAGTTACTAATCTAGAACTGTCACTATTTTTTTGCTTTGTTTTTATTGGTTTTACCTCTAGATACTAAATTGAGTGATCTAAATTCTATTGTTTCAACTGTTAGGATATTTTTATCTCTATGATAAAACCCTATTTATTTCCCCATCTTCTAAGGGTAGGAATGATGAACTTGCAATGACTACCCTTAGAAGAAAAGACTCCTTCAAGTGTGTTAAGATATATAGATGTAAGATATAGCATTGAATATTTGACAAGATATTTTAAGATATAACAATATTTGTATTGATAGATTGTTAGATCAATAGGGGTATGCCTAGATAGATATAATAATGTAAGAACATGTGCATGATACTGAAATGGACTAGTAATGTTAGATATTCATTGTTAGTTGTTAGTTTGTTAGTAAGGAGGGATGGAACATGATGTCCATCATGGAATCCAAGAAATTAAGGTAAATACATGATTAGAATCATCGCATTACACATAGTGAGGATCAAAAAAGAAAACAAGCATATGAATCAAGCAGCATATAAGGGTGCCCAAGGGGCCATGCAAATAAGGGACATGGACACATGTCACTCAAATTGGAAGATAATCATGGAAGGCATGTTCAAATGCCACATAAACATACAAGTGAATAAGCAAAGTTGGCACATAGAGTAGTATAAAAAAATGACATTGGTAAATGTCCTAAGGCACACACATGAAAATTAAGCAAAGGACATTGACAAATGTCCTAAGGCAAAAATAAAAGACAAACATTAATTGGAAATGTAATCATATAAGCTAAACTAAGAAATTAGAGAAAGCATGAAAGAACTAGAGGATACAGACACATCTAACTAATCAAAACAAATGTGAAAGTATGTAAAGCATGTGTATTACAAGACTAGGTATATACTAAGAAATACACAAGTGTTAGATACTAGTAAAATGTCAATATAGTATTTTGTGTAAGCTATAGAGTACTGTATATCAACATGATAACTCAGAGTATGAGTGTAGGAATGACATAACCTAGATTGTGTAGTCATGTGGAAGATGCCTCTAGTGGGTATGTATATCTATGTGCATCTTGAATGTAGAAGTAGGAATGTCACCTTGATGGGTAGAGTGAAGAAATCAAGTAGCTAGATGTCACTGCACACACTCAAAGAGAATCAAGTGAAGCATGGTGATGTAGATAAATTGATATACAATAGCATAAAACAACAAATGTAAGTCTTAGCATGCCAGTAACAATGTAAAATCATGGATGATGCATACAATTAAAATGTTTTGTGTATTGTTGATATATTTGAATATTTTTGTATTTTGATTTTTTTTGTATTGTTTTTATATTTTGGAATTGTGAACTATGTATAATCAAGTATGAGAGACTATGTACAAGAAATTTGAAAAGGAAATATGTATAATTAAGAAAAATGAAATCTATGTACAAGTAATATTGTGGAGAAATGATACTAACCGATGAGTCTCATGGGAGACTCCCTATCATGTTGTCCTATATCAAGAAGAAGGATTGTATATGATCATGAAGTATGATGGAAATGTTGAGATTGTGGCTTTAAAATATATATATGTTTTGGATGCTTTGAAATATCTATAGTGAAAACCAATGGTGGGGTCCCTTTATAACTCTGAGAAGTAGATGTAACTATAGGGCTCTTAAGGACCCATCTGGTGGTAGGAAAAGATCTCTGAACATGTACTCTATGTGTAGATGTATGAGATCTCAATGAAACTACTCTAGGTGTGAATAATATAACTAGAAGTTATCTAGAATACTAAATTTATGGTTTCTTTAAAAGAGGTCTCTATGGACATGTGTGAATTCTTTGTGTTGACAATGAAGGTCTCAACTGTGTTTGAGTCTAGACTGGAGGAAGAATTGTAACAGGTGGAAGAGATAAAACTATATTGAAAGGGGTGCTAACCTGAGTGACAAAGCTATAACCATGGGTGTAATCAAACTACCTATCTTCTTAAACTTTTGTGATATCATGTACCACATGATATATTATAGGCATAGAGCTAGTAGTAAGTGCAGGATAAAAGCTAGATGAACCAAGTCTGAAGGGAAGAGGGATAGATATATCTGATAGTGTTTACTTGTGTCTAGTAATGATAGGGAGATACTTAAAAGTAACCAAATATTTAGATAAATCTAAGTATAAACCATGTATAACAATATGATTATAAATAACATTCCACATGTGAGATAACAAACAAAGGGTATAGAGTATGGAACTATGCATTGATGCATAAAGAACTTTGAGTTGAATCATGACATTTCTAATGTGTTTAACATGATAAAATTGAAATTTTTTGATCATGATAGATTGAAATAAAAGGGTTGAGAGCATGGATTTGTCCATATAAAATTTTGATATGCAACATGAAATTTTGAATGATTTTCACTTGATAAACTTGAACAATTTTTCATATGAGGAATAGAGATCAAAGGATAGAGAACATGAATTTTGGCATAAAGGCATATAAAATTTTGATATGAAACATGGAATTTCTAATGTGTTTAGAAAAATATAGTTGGTAACTGTTCCATATGAGTGAAAGAGAATATGCAAAAAGAATTTTAGAATATTGTGCATGATTGGCAATAAAATTTTGTAATATCATCCCATATAATGAAACATAAATAATAAATGCAAAGGATGAACTTTGTAATAACATGTGATAGACTTCATCATTCATGTACATTATAGGGCCCATTATGGTTTCCTTATTATTTACAAGAAATTTCAAAAAAGTTTGTAACTAAATGAGCATCATTTTTGGAATTTGACTATGGATGTAAGGTGATACCTCAACAAGAAAAAATGAGCTAGTACATATAACTTAGGATTTTTTATAAATATTATTTGTAAAATACTATGGAATTTTGAATTTGAAATTGATTTTTTGAATTAGATATGCAACTAAATTTTTAGAAAATCATGCAAAAAGTACTAAAAATAACTAAGAATGTATTTGATGTAACTAGGGTTTTGAATAATTTTTTCCAAAATTAGTGCAGTAATTTGAAAAAAGTTATAGAAAATTTTTAGTTTTAATTTTGAAAAAGTGAGGAAAATTTTGAAAATATTTCTAAAATTAGTAGTATATTTTTCCTAGTGGTTTGAAAGTGTTTGTGTGCAAATAAGACCTAGTATGTACAAACTAGGGTTTGGGTGAATTTATTGCAAATATTTCAATTAATTTGTAGTTTTTTAATTTTTAAATTTATAAAAAATTAGGAAAAATTTGAAAAACCTCAAATAATTAGCCCTAGGGTTTTTAGGGTTTTTATGCAGAAATTCAAAGTAAGTCAGGTTCACCAAATGTTTTATTCTTTTTAGAAATTAGGTGTTTAATTCCTAATAAAATAAACATCTAAGTAAATTTAGATTAGTAATTAATGTGTCTTAATTATCCTAAAAATTTGTGTAAATAAATATGTATTTTATCTTTTCTAAAAATAGCAATGAGTATATAGAAATCAAACTTAGCTTATTCTAGGTTGAAATGGATGATTCAAGATCTAGATATTATTGTGCTGGGATGGTAAACTATCATAAATAGGACCTAAAAATTTATTTCTAGATTGGATTGGAGAAATAAACTTACGACACCCTACTACTTAGAACTATAGTCCACTTTTCAGAGTTATTGTCCACTTTTAATGTTGTTATCCAGTTTTGGTGCTATTATCCTGGTGACCTAGTTTTTTTGGGTTTTGTTCAATATGCCTATAACACCTTGGTAGTGAAATATCAAAGCCTAATTATATGAAAATATTATTTTATGTCTGATTTAATCTTCAAAACCCTTAAGATCTCTTGGTACTTTAACTTTAATAATAAACTTGGTAAAGAGAGAAGGGGTTAGTGTGTAAAGGATACACTAGATGCACTTCACACCCCATGTGTGGGCATGTTTCCTACATACTAATACTTTAAAGAGGGATCAAGATAATGTAGTTATATTATTTTGAAGTGATTGGTGTAATTATGTATGTATTCAAATAGATGTGAAACTAGAATGTACTTTGGATGATTAGGGACTGTTATGAGTGCTTGAATATGCTAGAATTGGTTTTGGAAGGCTGCATGCAGAGAATAGGGAAGACTGCTTGAATGCAATTGCTTGTATTCTTTCTTATTTCCTATGAATGAGTGACAAACCTTATAAATGGACATTTAATGGCCTTTTATAGGGAAAATAATGTTTTTAGGTTAGATGATCTTGTATTAGGTCAATAGGGAAAAAGATAAGGAATCAAGAAAACCTGACTATTAGAGGTAAAAATAAACTTGGACAATAGTACCAAAAATATGACACCCTTGAATTATAGCACTTTTATCCAAATTAGGTGCTATTTTCCAATGAGGATGAGCATTAGGGGGATGGATCTAGGTTTGAGAGTGCTACCTGGGTCTCAAAAAGCTAAGTTTGGGAAGCTACAGGTGACTAAGACTCAGTGAAAGTCTAGCCAAGAAGGGTTGAGTGAGCAAGAAAGAGGACCTATAGGTTGGGTGCTATTATCCATACCTAAGTCATCCAATTTCACATTTTATATGATTACACAACCCCATTTTTTACTCAGTGCTACCTATATAGCTAATACTCCTAAGAGAGCCTTATATTTGCATGTAGTTCTCCCTATTATGCATGTGTATGGAATTATAATGGTTCAAGAATATGATATTTATCCTATTAACCCTTGGTACAAGTGATGTAATAATGTATTTGACCTTTTAAATGCTTCATATTTTGAATCAGTGTTGTAGTGCAATTTGATAGTTTTAAATAAATATTATTTTCTAACTAGAGAGTTGACTTATCAAATTAGTAGGTGTATTTATTAGATTATAGCATTTATAGATAGGAAAATTTTGATTTTGAATTAGAACCTAATGACATAAAAAAATCCCACCATAGGATGGGCAAAGAAGGCTAACAAAAGTGGTCACAAAGTGAAAAATACAAAAAAATATAAAATGATAATATTGGATAGTTGTATCGATGTTGGACACTAACATTGACTCTAGTGTCCAAGAAAAATTCAAGTGTCCAAGGGATATATATATATATATATATATATATATATATATATATATATATATATACATACATACATACAATAGGTAGGGATCCCTAGCATATATTATGTGAAGATAAATAGACATAGCACATATGTCCAAAGGGTAGGTAAATCAAGTGAAATAAGATGGAACCGAAGAGGTCTATGAGAGATCGCTTCACTATATGTATAATTCTTAGTGAAAAGGTATATACATAAAATAAGATTATAAATATGTATACTTGTACCAAAATGGGTGTCTACAAAAGGGTAATGTCAAATATATGCCTTCATATGAATAAATTGCCCATCATTTCTCAAAACATAAAATCACTGAATTTTGAATATATGAAAAGCAATATCAAAATATTATAGTTGGCCTAACTAGTGAATTCAATTTATGTACCTGGGAATTATTTACATCTCTGGGGTATGGTATGGAACATGTAAATAAATCTACAACATTTTGTTTTTGTGTTGGATCTATTCAGTGTATCACACATGGATCAAAATCATGCTCTAATTGTTACATATCATCCCATGTTTTCCCAAATATAATGCAAAACTTGTAAAACCATGGTTACTATCAATAATGAAAAACATCTCTAAAGCAAAGATTCCAAATACAAAAATACCAAAATACCAAGATACAATTCATAATTCTACTATGCATGCTTATGACACATCTCATTAATGACATATTATACATTCAATAATCCTCAAAAATTATAATAAATTGGATGGGATCATATGATGATCTTTCCATTTCATATATCAAAAAATAGTAAAAAAGTCTAAAACTCTCAAACATCTAAAAACATTTTCAGCACCTATATATTCTATTGGTTCCTTGGCATCTATGTGTTAGTTCCATGTTGATGGATGTTATATTAGTTACTCTTACATACACATGTGTGTCATGTTTTTACTTGAGTGTGATACAAACATACATAGATACATGATCTATTCCTATTTTAGATGTTTCCTTCCCTCCACTCATGTCATATGAACATTAGGGATATCTACTTATTTGATCAGGATACTCACGTGTTAGATGGTTTGATGATCATAGTTAATTATCATGTTTGAGCTTATATGTATTTACAATTGAATTTATCCATGATTATATCTTTCACAAGGTACTTGATATGTTATGTAATTGATGTTTTTTGCTAACACATTTGATTCATAGGCTACTATGATATTTTTATGCTAAATTTCTAGGTTCTACACATATGATCAGAATTTGGGGATCACACATAGAGCTAAAGCATAAAGATAAACATTAGTTTTATCAAAGTAAAGAAGAAAAATATCTAGGGATAAAACCATCTAGCTCAAAACATAACAACAAATGTTATTTATCAGAGGATGACATTATTATTGTGCCATGTACAAAGATATAAAACATGCATTGAGTGGCCCACAGTCCCATTTCTAACATGAATTACTATTTTATACCTATTTTAGTCCATAAAAATATAAATAAATATTAATTATCTCATCCTTTATTGTAATTTTCATATTTAGAAGTGGTCATTATCAAATTAATTTCAATCTTATACAATCATAAATATTTATGATTGCCATACTTATGATCTAAATTATAGACATAGTTATTATCTTAATTAGGGTGACCATTGATAGAGATTAGGGTAAAAAATATACAAACAATAGATGTTAGGATTGTAATCCCTTATAATTTAATTTATGTTCTATTGATTGAAGCCTTGTTTGTAATTTTAATAATGCTGATTTTGATTGAAGTATTGGTTTTGATACTACATGTTAGAGTTTTGATTTTGTCTTTGATATTAATTTTCCTATAGTGGTGGGTGATTGAAATACATGACATGGAGAAGATATATGGTATTGTATTTATTTTTATACCCATTCCCATTTTTGTTATTGTTTTTTTTACTGTTTTGATTTTGGTTTCTATTAGCAACATTGATTTGATTGCCTTGGTTGTTTTGATTATTGATTTGATAACTCTCACTTTTTGATTTGGGGTAATTTTTTTAAAATTTATCTTATAAGTTATAATACTAATATCTATGTCATATTGGTCTATTCTCAAATCACTTTTTAATGATTCTTTATAAGATTGATAGGTCAAATTTTGAATGTCCTGCCTAGTTTCATGATTAACATAACAAAAAAAGAGATTGCATAAATATAGCTAATCCATATTAGGGGTACTGGTAGAAATTAATGACAACTCATGATGAAGTGAGCATCATAGTTATTATGCTCTTGTTTGATATGAAATAATTATTGTATGTTAGTGTGGATCAATTTGTTTATGTCAAGGGCTTTAATGAATTCTATGATGAGATATTTAAATGAATGAATCGAAGTGCCAAGAAAATGGTAGTACCATTTTGAGGTAATTACCTCAATGGGGTTTTATTTATTTTCCCACTACTACATCCCAAGGGAGAAGTTATCTAATTTTAGTGATATAAGCCTTGATTTGGGCATTGGGGTCTCCCTCTATCATATATTTAAAAAGTCCAAGAAGTGGGAAAGGTAAGATAAATCCTAAAGTCATTTGATCAATGAGATTATTAAGATATTTAGCATAATTCCCATTGTGATGAAATATATCAAAGAAGCATCTAAGTAGCTTTGGGGGAGTGAGATTTGGGTAAGTTATTGGAATGAATCTACCAAGGGTATACATTATCATTTTAGTTAGTGGAAGATAATATGCTAAAAAATAATAATGTAATTTGGTGGATTTGGAATACATATGAAAATGTGGTGGTAAAGAGTTGAAAAGGGGTGCATAAGTTGGAACATGAGTAGGTAGAGTGTGTAAGGGATTTATAGATGATATTTATGGACTATATGGCACCTCAGTATTTAACATTTCACAAACTCAGACCTTGGTTTCTACTCTCTATTTTGGACCTTTCACACTTTCAAAATTCTCACATCTACTCTACTATATCTCATCTATTATCACATTATTAGGTTCATTGGTACAAGCCATTTTTGAGCTAGTTTGATGGTCTATAGGTAAAATCCTATGTGGGGACTTAGTTCTAGCCATAGGGTTTCACACTTGTATTTTGTTGGCTTTATCGTATCAAGGGTGCAAGCCTTTGTTCTTGAAATATTAAATTCATAGAGCACTTTAAGGGTTAAATGGAATTATTTAGATCAAGTTAATACCAGGATCAAACTTAATACAAGGATATCATTACTGGGTGTGGGTTCTTATCTACACTTAGGCTATTTTATCGAGTATGTTGACATTATCTTTTACATAGGGATACCATTAATGAATTAGTTTAGAGCTTCACTAAACCTAACATTAATTTATTAAAGTTATACCCTCAAAACTATTGAATTCATTTTTCATTCAAAATACATTAACCAGAGGCATAACCAAATCAAGATAAAATAGATAAAACATCATTATTCATTAATCAAAGTCCACTTAAACAAAGTACATGATAAGATAACTAGAGTAAATACTTAGCTAAAGCTACTAAAGGCCTAAAGGCTCAAAGGTGATATTAGGAACTTTAATATAGAGCCTCAAAGGCATCCATTCTATACCTAACACTAATGGTGGCTCTAGTAGTCTAGTTTGATTTCTCCAAAGCTTCACTACATCAACTCGCATTCCCTTGCTCACTAGATTAGAATCAAATTTATAGTAGATAGGAGAATCTTTATGATAGGGTGGAGAGCACACATTAGGTGTAGAGCTAGAGCCTTGGTTGATAATTCTACTAGCTCCATCATCTTATAACTTTTGTGTTATAATCATAACATATAGCCACTAAAGAATAGGCCCTAAAAAATTAGGCACCAATTAACTGCCTACCAGCTAGCACTAGGTTTGTGATGATTCCTTTAGATGGTGTAAAAGATACCAAAATGGAAATCATACCAAGTTATTGCCTCATAACAAGATATTTTTTGAGATGGTGTGGATCCATACTTAGCCAAAATAGGGTCCCAACTTTACCCCATAAAAAATTGCTAGTCCATCCTCAGACTAGGAATTAAAAGCTTTTAGTGTGTAGAAATTGGGTGTGCTCTATTTTAGCTCAATGTTGAAGTCCTTAAAACCCTTGATAATGAGTTTGAGTTCCTTAGTGGTGTTGTATATATCCATGGAGGTAGTGTTGAGTGTGAGTACATAATTATTCTCTAATTCCTTCATGAAATCCTTGAGGTTTGCCTTAGCTTTTATTACTCCTCTATCTAGGATTTCACCTTGTTCATAGGCCTTAGTCTATAAGGTGTAGAAGAGTGCTTCCAATATTTTTTCCTAGTCTTTGATATATGTACTCAATTCATTAACCTTACCAATTATTTGGGATCACTCCCACCTACTTGTAGTATAAACTTGTGACATTGGATCATCCTTATCCCCCTTTTCCTGCTTGAGGCATGCATCTATAACTGACACCTAGTTGGAAAAGCTATAGAAGATGGCATAAAATTCATCTATAACCTCTTGAAGTTTTATGAAGAGGTATTCCACCTCTTCAAGCTTTGCATCTAGATCCATTTTTAGTGTGACACATGGGTGCTCCTCTTCTTGTGCCAACTTTACCTTCAACCTCAAGAGCATTTACTCCATTAACATGCATACCTTGTCAACCTCTAGGAGTTTCAATGTGTCAATGTCATCTAAGAGTGATGGGTTAGCTATCTCTATGTGCTTGGTTATTTTTTGTAATTTAAAATTCATGGCCTTCACTTCTTCTACTACATTCAAGGTGATTTTATTCCACTTTAAATCCCTAACATCATTGACGATGTTATTTTGCATGACTTCAAAGGCCATCTAGATGAGTTAATTTACTGATATGACTAGGTTCATGGTGTGGGGATTCATGATAATGGAATCATGCCCTTATTATAGTTTATCCATGCCTAATATGGCCTTCTAGAGTACCTTAAAGTGAGGCTCATTCATATAGCTATCAAATGTAAACAAGAGCTATTGGTGTATTATAGTTATGGTGGCTCTAGGGGAAATATATTCAAACATGTATAAATAGTCATATGTTCACCCCTTAGACATATTTTATCTTAGGCTCAACTCCATTCCTTTTTTATGATATCCAACTCCTTTTTTTCTTTTTCTTCTTCATCAGCACTACCGCTCTTTTTAGCACTTTCATCTGAGGTTTCTTATTTTTGTTCATGTAAGAATTTTTATTTGGAATTGTCCCCTTTATCTACTTCTTCCCCCTTGGTTATATATTTGACCTCATCTTATTTTGGTTGGGTCTCTTTGCCACTCTCCATTTGTTCTTTCAAGGCACCATCATCACCTTCTTTATCTTTAGGCACCCTTTCACTACTTGGGTGTGCCTATAGTGTAGATTGGTTTACTATGCTGATGGAGGTAATAAACACCTTTTATTTCACTTTCTTAGTAGGTTCCATGCTTGTGGAAACCTCTTTCTCTTCCTTCTCTTTCTTGGTCTTTTCCTCCTAGGTCTTTTTTTCTTAGCCTTCCTCTTCTTTACTAGTGCTAAGGTCTTAATTTCCTCGGCCTTCATTTCCTTAGCCTCAACCTTATCAATCTCCTTTTAGGACATGTATTTTTACTTCATGGCCCTCCTCTTTTTATCTAGCACCAGTTCCATCTCCCTTCATTTTATCCCATTTTTTTCCACAAGCTTCTCTTTTCCTCATCAATTCATAGAGGTTATGTCGAGGGATTTTTTGATGAGGCAATAGGTGGATTTATTTCCTTTCTAAGTATGGTAGTGTGCCACCTTGGAAGGCCTTTTGGACTTCTTCAGTGATGGGATCTTCTCTTGATTCTTCTACAATATAGACCTTAATCCCTCCTTCCTCCTCTTCCTCTATCTCTTCCCACACCTTTTGCACCTCCATTTCCTCACATGCCTCTTGCACCTTTATTTATACCAAGGTTATTGTTTGAATCACAATGGGACCCTTGGAATTATTATTCTTCTTCTTCTCCTTCTTAATGGGAGAAGTAGTCTATAGTGTGAAGTTCACATACTTTTTCTTTGGGGATGAGGGGGTGGCTTCTTTGCCAGAGGTAATATTTAACTGTAGGCACTCTTGAATTTCTTCAAGCATTTTCTTCACTTTTTATAGGGATATTTATTATATTGTATAAGTGTTGGTTTCCCTTCATCACCAATCTAGAAGGGGAGATCATCATCCTTCTCAAGGTTTGCACCCTTCTTTATCATATTCATCTCATAGTATAAAATGTGTATATGCCCAAGTATTACTTCATTTTAGATGGGATAGAGGTCAGTGTGATCCAAGTCATCATCCTCATCTTTGAAATATTTTATTCTTAGGTATATGTATTATTTTTTTAACCTGATTCTTTCCAAATCTATGGCCTTCACCAAGATATCTAGTTATTATGCATTGGGAATTCTATTTAGCACATCCCTAAAGTACTTAGTGGAAAATGTGTAAGGGAGTTTCAGCTATCCTGATCAATTATTGTCTATGAGATTTAAGTGTACTACATAGAAGTGTTTCATAGTAGTGAAATTCATCATGCCAAACATATTATAATGGATCTCCTTAGGGATACACCATTCCATCCTAAATGCCTCTATGTATTGGGTGCACCACCCCATCACTCAGGTTTTATAATTTTAGGAGAAGGTGGGTGGGTAGGTGAAGTCCTAATACTTCAGTGTTGGGGAGTCCTTATGTATTAGGAAGACCCAAATATTATCTTAATTACCATCAAGCATGTTCATATCCTCCATAATAATTAAAATCAACATTGACCTGTATTTGAAGTTCTCTCATGCCATGTGACACTCAAGCACATTCTTAACCATTTCTTTATTAATGAATTTTTCTATGTTGAACTTGACCTGCTACACCCTGTGATGGGTGATACATAGGTAGGACTTGGTGAAGTTCATCCATTATTTGCTAGTGTAGATATTAGAGCTCACAAGGTGTGTAGCTTCATTTGTGCTAGGGTAATTTATATATTTTATTGGGAATGTGAACCGTCCTTTATAATAACCAAGGATTTTTACAACCCTATCTACTTCCACATCATCCACCATCACCTAGTGGATGTATGCATTAGAGTCTAGGATCCTAGTGATTCTACCAATTAGGCTTACTGATAACTACATGTGCATCCCTATAAAGTAGAAGTAGTCTCCATGGATGCATGAGAAGAGGAAATACATGAGTTCTTGTAGCTTCCAAAACATGAATAATCATAGATCTAAGTTGCACTGGTGGTCACAAGTCTAGCTCAAATGGATAAATTGAAAAACATTTCACCCACTTTTATTTTGGCCCTTGTATCAACCACCTAGTCTTGCACTATATCTTACACATTACATGAATTGTGGTGGTTATATTATTTTACCTAGTAGGTGTGCATGCAAGATGCCCATTTATCTCCTACCAAGACCTCCATGGGAAATTACATTTCTTGGTATGACATCTTCGTGATAACCTCAAGATTAATTATTGTGGCACTAACCCTTTCCACTGGCTATGCTTTCTTCTTTGTAGTGGCCATATCTTCTATCATTAGTGCTTTTTTAGCACCCTTCTATGCCTATAGCGGACTAGAACTCATCTGTTTCTTTCCAATCTTGAACTAGATAGTATTGAAGCATAGTCTATTTAATTTTATAAAGCCTATAATGTTTCTTAGTAATTCTCATAGTCATAAGGTCTATGAATAAAAAATTGTATTCTAATCTTTGTTCACTATTAATGGTAGCCTTGGCATTATTGAAACTTTCTCCTACCTAGTTTTCTCACAATTCTTACCCCATAAGCTTCCTTCCTAATCTCAATAGGAATGTAATCTCCTTCTCTCTACAACCATTATTATTTTATGGTTATGGGTGCTTAGGGTTTCACTCTGGTAGTTTTTTCTTGCTTTGGATATAGTCTAGCTATAGTTCTATGCTTAATTTTGCTTAAGGTTTATAACCTTAACCAATCACCCTTTCACTTATTTATACCCTTAATTCAACTACCATCTTATTTACTAGTGAGTAATGACATGGTAGAGCCTATATTTCTTGAAATCTACTAAAACCCACAAAATCCATGAAAATCCATTACCACCTATGCATTTAATGTGGATCTTGTGCCTCCATCATCACCTCATTAAATTATCTAAATGGTATTTTTGATAAAGTGACATGTAGTTCAAATGGTCACTTCCTGCCTAAATTCAAGTGGATGGCAACTTGTCTTGATGATCTTCATTTTTTGCTTTATTCACTTGGTATGACCTTTTCCTTCTCTATGGAAACCTAGGCACAACACTTCACATGCACACAATTCATCCTCCAATTTTCCATCTTCTCTTCCTTATGCACTTTCATTTCAAGTGAAATTTCCTATCTTAGTCAATTTATCTATGCTTTCATCACTTTCCTTAGCCTATCCCTACCCCATACAAATCCCTTATGCTAGTCCTTCATTACTTCACTCTTTAGGTGTCTTATGCACTTAACATCTTATGCACATTTATTACATATTATGTGCACTATCATCCTATGCACCTCTCTTCATCACTTGGTACTCATATCTTCAAAGTTTAGTAAATTCTATGCACCTAAAAAATTAGGTGTCTAGCCTTAAGTGATTATAAACTAAACTTTCTTAACTCACCCAAATGGTATTATGCATGAAATTTCTAGAATAGTTCACTTACAAACCTAAAAGTGCCTCACTTATTCACTCATCACCAACACAAAATATAATTAAATGTTTGGCATATGCCAAAATTTATTTGGGTCAACACAACACAATTGACTTGTTACTAGGAAGTTGGTGTTTGATGGTACACGCACCATTCTATTGACTATAAGGCTTTAATATATTTCCATTGAAATGACCAATGATAATTTCACTTATTAATGTACACAAATTACATGTGCTAGTTTCAAATATGTTGTGGATGACATATGGACCCATCTACCTAATTTTTAGCTTTCCTAGGTTCTTAAAGTACTTGGATTCATAGAGAAATACCAATGCTCCTTTAGTTATTACCTTGCAATTAATATTATTATCATGCCACAACTTCTATAATGCCTTCTCTATTTTCTAGCTCTGCCTTGATTGGGCACACACCTCATCCAAGAGCTCCAAGTCCTCTAGACTTACACTCAATGATTTTTGGTCATCCAAATGACCAATACACATAATACATAATGATGGTTCCATAAACTCCATCGGTAGAATTGAATTTATGCTAGACAGTAGTTAGAATAGTGTATATTTTCTTAGGCACTTATAAGTTATGTGGTATGCCCATAATAACATTGACACTCGATTATCCCAATATTTATGAATAACATCAAATATATTCATGAGGAATGTTCTAATTATCTTTTTGAATTCCTTAGTGGTGCCATTCACTTATGGATGATAAGGGGTGGTCTTATGGTGAGCCACCATATATTCATAATTTCATTGATGAAGTTTGTGCCTATGTCACTATTCAAACTGAGTAAAAACCAATAGTGACTTATGATGTTCTCCCATATGAAACTCATGGATATGGTGGTTATGTAGTCTTTTTTTGGCACTTCCTTGGCCCACTTAGTGAAATAATCAATGGCCACTAGAATGTATATTATGCTTGGATCATCCCAACAAAATCAATGACCCATTTTTTGAATGGTGCTTGGGTAAAATGGGGATGAGAGGCATTTTATTCTAATGGTTAGGATTCCCTATGTAATAGAATATGTCACATGCCTTGGTATAATCCTTTGTATATTAGAATAGACTTAAACACCATAAGTCTAATTGTAATACTTTGTGCACTATTACATCTCTAGTTTAATAGTTTCCTACTATCCCTTCATGTACCTCACATAAAATGGAGTCCCTTTCATGTTCTAAGACACATTAATGTAGGACTTCATCTCAGCCTAGTTTGTATAGTTCCCCACTGATGAGCTAAAAGGGGGTGGCATGAACTATGAATTGTTTCTTCTCTTTGGTTATCATAGTCTAGGGTATAGATCTTGATTTTAGAAAAGAAGTTATCTCTATCATGTTATCAAGGACATATTAGACTCTATAGAGTTGCACATCTAACATGTCATCCTTGATCAACACTACTACATTTTCAGAGTTGATACATGATAAATAGTTTGGGCCCAAGTTTTATTTTCTAAGCTTGACAACAACTAAGAATTGGAACTCTTAAAATAGAAATATCCATTTAAAAATGTGCCCATGGTGAAAGGGATTATGCATGAGGTACTTCAGCACCTTGTGGTCTGTGAATAATATAAATGGGGTTTCTAACAAGTATTTCTTGAATTTTACAAGGTGTAGACTATGAAAAACACCTCACACTTAGTTATTGTATAATTTTGCACTACTTGGGTTAGTTTTTTACTTGAAAAGGAGATGGGATGATCCATTTTGCCTTTGTTAGGTTGCACTAGAATGGTTCCAATTGTAGATCTAGATGCATCGACATGGATGTGTAATGGAGTCATCCAATTGAGAAATTGTAAAATAGGCATGGTAGCCAATTTGAGCTTTAGTGTTTTAAAGCCATGTTTTTGCACTACACCCCAATATAACAGTCTATTCTTGCACAAGAGATCCTCTAGTAGTTCCATAATATTTGCATAACTCCTTATGAATTTTTTATAGTAGCCTTAATGGCACAAAAAGTTGTGATCTTTCTACATTGAAGAGATATAGAGATAAATTATTATTGTAATCTTTACATGATCTATGAGTAGAAGATCTTTATAGATGATGTGATCGAGCAAGGTTTCAAATGGTATTATGAAGATGAATTTTTTTAGGTTCAAATATATCTATATCTACCTATACCTTTCAAACATTAGCTATAAGTTATCATAATGGTCCTTGATGATCCTATACATAGTTCATTCTTCTAGGTACACTTGGAAGAAATTGTGGATGAAGTCCTTAAATTTATTGATCACCACTCTAGAGAATAGGGTGGAACATTATTGAGTCTAAAAGGCATCACATTATAAGTGAAACAACCCCATTCAATCACAAATGTTATTTTGGGATTATCCTCCTCTTAAATCTAGACCTAATGGTGTCTAGAAAACCCATTAGTGAATGTGTATATCTCATAGCCTGCAACACCATCCAAGATTTCATCGATGAATAGAGTTGGGAAGGGGTCAATAATATAAGAGACATTAAACATTATATAATTGATATAAATATAAATACACTAATACTTCTTGATGCTAATCACCATGGGGTTCACCCATTTAGATTCTTGCATCAAGTAGATAATGCTTGTGACTAGCATACCACCAATCTTCATCTTGACCTTGGTATGGAGATTGGGGTTCATTATATAGGGGTGTTTCTTGATAGGTATTTCACCATCCAAAAAATTTATACTAATATTCCTAAGGGATGGGTGGGTTCTCTTCATTTCTTGATAATTTCAAGGGAACAAGTCTTAGAACTCCTTCAAGAAATCCATAAATCACACCATCTCCATGTTAGACTAGTATGTGCCCAAAGTGGCCATCTTTGGTTCCAATTTTGTGTTAATGTCTACCTTGGTAGTATTTAGTGGCACATGGTAGGTATAATTACTCTTATAATGAGAATCCTCAACTTTCCTACTCCCCTTAGTTATCTCTATGCAAGGATGAGTTAGGTCTTTTTTTTATGTCCTATCCTCTATTTGGTACACTAATTTCTTCTTACCTATCGTGGTCATCCAGTTACACTCCTTCCAAGTTTCATCATATTATTCACTCAAGTCAATATTGAGTTCTTGATCCTAAAATAAGGTTGAGAACACCAATCCTTTTCCCTAAACATGTTCTTTAGGTGCTCTTCTAGGACTACATTATCCTTGAACACTGTCCTTAGAATTACTTGTAGTGGCTCGATTAATTTTAGGTTTTATAAATAAAATGAGAAGGTATGCATGAAAATATTTTTAAGTGCATCACAATTTATTATCTCATGTTATATCTCATTACAAAAATATCATGCTTGAATCCATGTCTCTAAGGTTATATAGAAGGTGTACACCCATAAGTTCTTTGGGGCATTTGCATCGTAGTTAGTCCAAGTTTTTTTACACAAGTGCACATGTGCTATTAGGTCTGAATAGCCAAAGTATGCATAAATGTCTAGATCCTCATTGATTTTATTGAATATAGTACATATTATTTCTTTCATCTCTTTCCATGTTGGCAAGCTAGGCTTTTTAACTACTCACCAATGAGCAATAATGCTTTGTAAAGTATACACTAGTGCACCTATCTTGTCTACCTACTTTGAGATGCATGATTCGAGGTCATAAACATATTATTCCACAAGATTACTCACCTTATAATTTGGGAGTGCATAAAATTTACCTTTACTCAGGAAAAATTCTCTCTTTCCCTTCTTTTTATCATAAATGACCCATCTCTTTGAAGTGCAATCAATCTGGACTTAGCTAGTTCTCATAGGTTTTGGCACCTTTGTGCTCACCAAGTGGTACCTCCAACTAGTCATATCATAATATTATTTAACCCATCAATCATAAAAAACATTAGTAGTGTCTGAGGTTGACTATTTATCATCCCTATAAATCACTCCTTGGTGATTAGGGTTGAGAGTCTTGGTGCCTTACATCATGATGTTGTAGATATGGTTGATCTCATCTTCCAAATTAACACTTTCAACGTATGGCGATCCATAGTCACTTGAGAGGGGCATCACTACCATCTCTTTGTCATTTTCAAAGGTCATATAGTAATTTTTGAATCACATATTAGAATTATTCATGTAGCATCATGGCCTTCCCAGGAGTGCTAGATAATTATCTTGTTCAACCAACTCAATCACTTAAAAGCCAATATAAAACTTGGTTCCCATGATATCTATAATGACACTTTTTAGAATTTTGATCGGTTGCATATTATATTTGTTGCCTATAAAAAGTACATAAGGGGAAGACCTCAAGGCTAGCCTACCCATCTTTTCCCATGCATTCTTTGTTAAGACATTTACCTCGATGTCTATGTTCATGAGGACCTTATATATAAATAATCCATCAATGGTGGTATTCGCTAGAATTTCTTGATCATACTCTACATTCTATGTATGCCTAACTTCTCTTACCTTTTCCATACATGGCATAATGACTTCAACTATATTTTTTCTTGCATGCTCTAAAATTAAGTTATCTAATATGGGAAGCATCCATTTTATCTATAAGAGATGAAAGATCTATGTTAGATATTGTACCTTAGCCTCTTGGCTATCTTAATTTTTTTAAGAGGTAGTATCTTGTGATTCTAGGTCTCACGTCAATTGGAGTTCCACTTGTAGGTTTTGAATCACACTCATATCCTACTATAATACATCTTTCTAGCATGCAGGGTTTGGGTAAGGTGTAACTTTGGGTTCAAGCTATATTATGCACTCAGTGTGGCTATGTTCCTCATATTCAAAGTGCAACTATATTACTAGAGTAACTAGTGACTGAGTGGTGAATCCACTATGAGTAGTTTCTTATACTTTAATGGGTATTGTGTAGGTTAATTTCACCTTTGAAATCCACTTCTTCATGTTTAGCTTGTGTATGATCATTCCTATGCCCTTATCTATGCCAAGATAGCCTTGGGTTAATTTCTTGTATAAGTTAGGGTATTCCTTAACCTTATGTATTCTTAGACAATACCCACACATTATATGTGTAGGGAAGTCATGTTGATAATTCTCTATTGAACTACACTTATAATATGAATGCAATGGAATCTTACTTCACTATGTCCTCCACCTCAACATATAACACCTATTTTCATTACATAGCCTACATTTTATTGGCCCTAAACCTCATTTACTTGGCTCATTTTGAGACCAACATACCCCCATTTTTTTAATTTTGCTAAAAGGGGACCCTTATGAATGTTTCAAAACATCTATGTTCTGGATTGAATGTGAAAGGGTTATTCTCTCTTGAAATTTAAAGGCAATTCAATTTAAAAAAACATGAGGCTCAATGTATCCAGTTGTGATTATGTTTCATGGAATAATGTTGCTAATGATTTTATTTGAGGTGATTAATTATAGGTTATATGGATAAATCTAGGGTTCCTAAGCAGTAAACTCTAGGGGTATGAATTCAAACATCCACATGAAAAGTTTAGCAAGAAAGTATATTTCCTTTCATTTATAAAAACTCTAAGTCTAACATTATATTAAGCTTTAATTATGTTTTTTGACATGACTAAACATTAATATAAAATCAAGACTTGGACCTCTTATTTTCCCCTTTAGAACCTGAGAGCCCTTTTGGATTAACTAGGTTTTTATTAAGGTTTAAATATCTTGGTGTTTGCAAGCATGAAACAAATTTTGAAGGTTGAAACCTTAGTATAAACCTTTATACATATTGGGATTTAACTTAAAACTTTCTTACTTTTGTAGATCTGACACCTCATATTCAATCATAGATTTTGATCCAATGGCATGAACCAAAGCTGAAAATGAAAGGGAGACCAATTTTTATCAAGCACTTGAATTATAATTCAATAGTCCTCACTACCTCAAGGGATTTGATCTAATGCTATGCATCAACCCCAAATCCCCAAAAATTCCTAATATCTTGACAAATGTCACTTAATCATTGGATCAAAGTAATTCTATTGTCTTAAATTTGACAAGCTTGTTCCTATCATTTTATGTCTATGAGGATGCAGTTGATGTTATCAAGCCCACCAAATTTAACCTACATAGTTTTTCAAAGCCTAAATAAAGGGGGAATTTATAAATACCCTTTCAAATTAATTCCTAACATTTTTATGTAGAAAGACTTAGCATACAAAGCCTTAACCTAAGTTAATTTATGTTTTTTAACATATAAGGACCTTAGGAACATCATTTTAAGTATAAGTTTATATATTTATAGGATCGATTAAAAGGTGTGCATCTTGTAGGATCCAAAAGTGATCACTTGACTGCTTGATTTGATTTAATGGTACATTGATCCTAAAGACTTTTCAAAAGGCTTCACGATCTTGACATGTGGCCTACCCATAACTAGGGTAATTGATAGAGGTAGATAGAGCCCCACAAGGAGGACGTGTGGTAGCTTTCCATTTGAAGGACACAAATTAGACATGACCCACTTAATAAATATTCTCAATTAAATGACTTAGACCTTGTAAAATCAATGGTAATCACTCACCTGATAGATTTGATCCAATGGTGCAATGAGCCTAAAGACTTTTCAAAGGCCCTGTGAACTTGACACATGGCTAATGCATGGTCGAGGTAACAACTGGCAAGAATAAGTACAATGGGTAAGATTTTATGGGGTGACAACTAGCATATCCATGAATTTAAAGATCAAGGGATCAATAAAACCATAGGAAATTGGATGTACATTATCAGAGTGAAATAAAGAAAGCTTTTGAAATCCAATAGCTAGTCTCCAACTAACATTTGTGAAAATTTCCATGAAAGGCATAGAGCCATGCCACATCGGCTCCACATAAGTATGGAGAGTCAAAACCAAAGATCTCCTAAGATTAAAAATACAAATGGCATGAGAATAAGGTCCTATCAAATCTAAAGGCATGTATAAGATTTAGAAACTAGATATTTTCACCATTAAAGCTCAAAAACCATAAGCCCTCTATAAAGAAGACTTGAGTCAGCTCAATTGGTCACAAAGCAAATATAATAGTTTAATTGAACCTTGAAGCAAATACCCTAGTGAAAAATTTGGTGACCTTGAAAATTAAATTTGGTGTCATCAATGGTGGTGGGTAGGAAATAGATGAATATGAAATTAGAACTTTATCTAACTTCAAACAGTGAGGGGAGGATCTTCAAAGACATAGAGCTAGACCTGACAGCCCTAAATGTGAATGAAATTAGGAACTAGTCTGAGTTATTATTATTTATGGAGGAAATATAACCAATTTCCTAGGAGGAAAAGAGGAATGACACTATACACCAGAGATATAATGACCTAGTCTTAATTTAGTTGGCAAGCCTCCACCATGTGGTAGCCAAACCAGAGGTAAAACATTGTATCAACCTCCTTTATACCATTTTCATTGATTTTAGAATAGATAGGGAATGGATAATTTAAGATGGAAGCACTAATAAGGTTTCATGCATCACCCCTATGGCCTTCAAAACTTATTACAAGCTCCCCTTGCCTTATATTGATCTCCCATCCTTGAGAGAGTGGACAAATACCCAAGACCTGGATTCAATCCTCATACCTTGGTTAATCCAAGGTTCCCATGTTTTTAGGTCCCATAATGGTGGGATTCCTATTGTACAATTTAGGGAGGGAGTTAGGATAGCTATGACCTTACTAAATAGAGCCTTTGGTTCCCTTTTCACTACTTATGTAAGTAAAGTCTAGGTATCTTACATCCACTACATGTTGGAGTGGAACTTAATCCCTCCCATTGGAGACCTAATAAACTTTTTCTTGGCCAAAAAATTCATGGCCATCAAGAGAAGTACCTAAATTGCAGTGGAACTTAATCTCACCACTACTCTAAATTGCATATATTAAAATATAGGAACCATATGCAATTTATCTATGATGGTGTTTTCCCAGATATTTATGAGGCAATCACCAGTGTCCCCATGTGAATACTCCACCCTCAAATCAAAAATTAAGTAGAAGCCATGGGAAATATATGGTTCTATTCAGATTGTACTGTAATAAGAATAGAAGGAATCATGATTCAACCCTACAAATTGCCCATTCATGTCCCTAGTAAGATTTTAGAGTATGATATTGACTATCAAATCATCCAATTTGTGGATAGGATATGTAAGAAAAATAAGAAGTCTCAGGTTCATTCCTTTCCACTAGACATTGGCAGGATTATGATCAAGGATTAGAAGAAACTGGAAGTTATGGTGATCCATAGAAATTATTTTGATTTATAGGTAGATGACCTTAAGATGTGGGACCCCAATAATAGAGTGAATAACCACATCCTAGATAAAAAGGTCCCAAATATTGAATAAAAACATCAAATAGGTATGGGAGATGGTATTTATACAAAGGCCAAAAACTTTGAAGAGGTCATATCTAGGATCAAAGGCTACAATGTCCAGCTGGAGCATAGGTTGGTTAGAGACAATAAACCCTCAAGAGAGAGATAGAAACTACATACCTTGCATCATCACTTGTTGTTATAACCATCTGGGACTACTCATTAGTAGCCACCTATTAGAGGATAATCTTTTGAGCCATAATGAGTAGAATCACTAAATTAATTATAGGTTGGGAAACCTAAAGATATAAAAAGAAAGGGTAAATTTGTGGATAAGGAGATAAGGATATAACATATACTTGGTAAAGGTCCTTAAACATTGCATCCCCATAGAGGCCTCCTTCCCTAGTGGAAGTCATTAACATGATTGCCCTAGAGGTAGGAGATACAGTGAAGAGTGCCCTTGTTGACATTGTAATATCCTATGGTTTTGATAGGGAGGAAGATCCCCATGATGCAAAAAGCAAGGATTTTATCCCACTATATGGAGGAAAGAGATAAGAAGAATTGGCCTTGGTGCCCTTGACACTTAAAAATAATCTTAGGTTGACCTTCACTCATCCTACTGGTGAAGTTAACCTCTTCAGTAATGAGAAACCTATTTATGGACCAACCATTCTTTAATGGTTTATTTATGGGAAATTACAAAAAATACCATCTCTTTCTCCATCATGGGACTTAATCCTAGTTGGCATAGATGTGTAGGATAGTGTCAAGCCATGGATCAAGGACATTGTAAACACATAAGCAGAGAAAAGGATCTAAATCCTTCATAACAAAGAGAGTCAGGGGATTGATACCCCAAGGGCCTCTAGGAGTTCAAATGTAGAAGTTCTCAAGCAACTAAAATTCAAGGAGTCTAACACAATAGTGTATTTCAATCCAAATACATTAGGTTTGGAGAGAATAGTGATAAAGAAGGGCACCATTAGCACTAAGGAGTTCACAATTCAAAAGGTGGAACCTTTTATGGGTTTAACTCCTATTCAAAGGTAGGAAGTAGGAGAACATCCCATCCATTAGGAGGGTGTAGTTAGTTTGGTGTTGGTACAATTAGTAATGACTATGGTTGGAATCCAAGGAATGAAGCAAAGGATCCTCAACTTGGATAAAGAGAAGTAGGATTTAGAGGCTCAAGTCCTACTCTCAATTCTTGAGGACATATTACAAGTGATGAATAAATATTTGCTAGATAGATTTCATAAATTATTTTAAACCATCAAGATGAGATGGCATAAGCCTTAATCACCTAGTGGTAGGATTATCAAGCTTATATGATAGAACTCATCAAGGTACATAGGACAAAGCAGGCCTTGGACTTTAAGATCATCAAGCTTAGACATTTAGATATCCTCATGGTAGTTTTAATGAATAAGCAAGAAGATTTGATCACTTGGTCCAACAATGTCAAAAACTTCATCAAGGAAGACAAGGACTTGGTAACCAGAATGGAGAAACTTTTGGGGAACCTATTGGATAACCCTTCTCAAATCACTACTATGGATTTAATCAATGATGGAGAATTCAATTAGAGAGTTGGTGTCCACATATAAGGAATTAAGGAATATCAAGGCCATTCTACCAAGGATAATCAGAAGATCCTTGACACCATCCTTACTTTAGGGAAGCAAATCATGGAGGCATAATGTATCAAGGAACTCATGGCTAAGGCTGACAATGAATTTGACACATTGGAAAATCAAGAGGAGGATTGTCTAATGAAACATATAATTGATTTTGAGCTAATCAAAGAGAAATACACCAAGGTGAAAGACTTCCTCAGATAGGGCTAATCTAGGGGCCCACTACCAATGTAATTTGTAAGATAATATCCCTTTGTAACAAATATATGCTAGTCTGTTAGCATATATGGTTTACTTTTATCAATTTTGATGTAGTAGGTCATATACATTGTAATCTTTGTATTAAGGATAGTTGTCCTTATCTTACATGTGGATATTTTGAGAAAGTTAATTGGTGAACCACCTATGTTTCCTATAAATAGGCAATGATTACCATTTTGTAAAGAGGAGAGATTTTGAGTAATTGTATACCAAGAACATTTAATATAATTAAGGAATTTTGAAAAGATTTTCTATATAGTTTGTTAAATGTTAATGTTGTCTCTCAATTGCATGTTATCATCTTAAGTTTGAATAATTCTCCATACTTTGAGTCACATTATCTATCATAGGGTTGTTAATTTATGTTAATTCTAGATTAACTGTAAAGATCTCAAGTATACTTCATTTTATTTTGCTCTGCATTTGGATGTGCTTAGGTTATTCAGACCACAATAATAAACATTTAAAGGAAACTTGGTTCTTACTTATGATTTATATATCTCCTTTAAATTTTAATTGATTTGTGATGTAATCTAAGTTCATGAAATTTTTTAACATAAATTGGTTCATGTGTGTTCAAAGTAATTAAAATTTTGTCATAATATTTGAGATGAGAATTTATAATCCTATTTCCTTTCTACCTTACTCTTCCCTTTTCTTATTTCCTTAATCAAGACTCAATTTAGTTTAAAGATCATTGTAAATATTCATTTAGATTTGTCTGGAAATCATCAAATTCATAAAGATCCAAAGATTCAGACCCTGGTGGCTCTCAACCACTAAATTAATCAAATATTATGGATAGTTCCCATACTCTACTTCTATTCCACCACAAACATCATCGAATTGTCACAAACTGCAACTCATGCCTTGGATTTTTCAAATAATAAAATTATAAGTGTTCATCAACATTGAAGAGCACTTGTGGTATATTTAGAAGGATCAACAGGAAGAAGCTCCATTGGTGCTAGAAGGAAGGCCATGAATCTTTAACGATATTTTCTAGTTTTGGTGTATTTGGTCAAAGATCACTCTATATTTTACATGATTATGTTTCTTTTAGCATAAATTGTGTAAATATTGGTGACCTTCATAGTTTTATACTAGTCTTTGGGTTTACTCAGATAAAGATTGATATTCTTTGAATACATACTCTTAATTCTAGTAAATGCATCTTCTGGTGCTAAAAATTCATTAGTATTAAAATTAGAATGACTTATTCTATTTTAAATTGATAATTCTTTGTCACTAAGAAATTTATTTGAGTCATAAGTTGTAAAGAATGATCATCTTTGCATAATTCAACACATCTTTGAGCTTGTTTAGTCAAAGATTGATGTATTTTGTCCTCTTATGAGAAAATCCTTTCAAAATAAGCTTACCATACAAGTTTATTGTTGATTATCTATGAATATCTAACTTTACTCATCATATTTCAAATAGGTTCCTTAATCCTCAAGATATAATTACCAAGGATCAGGACTAGATCACATTCAGAGACTAGGGAACCCTTGCTCAAGCTAGAAATCCATAAAAGAACCAAAAAGGATAGAGGAAGGTGTAGGTGTTCTATGTCTCTACCATATTCACCCTTACAAGGGATTCCTATGTTCAATATTCATCCAAATATGGAATGGCCTAGATGTTACTCCATTAATATACTAGGTATGGTTCATGACTTACCACACAATCCTAAAAATATTTGCCGATATTTAGTCCAATTGGTATTATAACTATGGAGGAACATGTTAAATCCTTCAAAGCTGCATTAAGATTGTTAAATGTTATTCATGAAGATGTAGCATGTTGTTTTTTCCCATTTACGTTCAAAGATGTTGCATATGAATGGTTCCTTAATTTTATTGAGAATTGTATTATCTCATGGAATAATTTTGACACTATCTTTATTGATTAATTTAGAAAGATCATAAGCCCTTGTGTCATATATCATCAATTCACAACTATTAAGAGAGAAGAAAGTGAACCTATTAGGTCCTTCAATGCTAGGTTCCAAAATATATTTAGTCAAACCATGGATCCATATAAACGTAATGAAGCTTTGGCTCTAGAGGTTTACAAAGATGTTGTTGACCCCATGACTTTTGTATATATTAAAAGAGTTATCCCAATTATCATCACATTGGCTCAAGCTTATTATCAAGTAGTGGTTATTAATGACAAAATGCAGCCCTAAGGATAGATGACTTAATCTATCCTAAGTATTAATCCTCAAATTCTTGCATTAAACCTTTTCCCAAATAATGACCAAAATACTCCATTAAACTAGTTCCCTGCTTTGAATCTATTACCTACCAACCATGCTACCCCTAATCAGAACCTAGGTTTCTTGAGCCATCAAGCTACCAATTAAACTCATATCAATGAATATAAATATTTAGTGCCTGCTAATGGCATTAAAAATAGCCAAGGTAAAAATTTTGAGACTCCAAAGAATGATAATGAGTCTATATTAAAAATGGTCCAAAAGCTTAACATAGACTTCTTACAATTACAAAAAAAATTTAGTAATGCTAATGACAACCTTGGAAGGAACTTCACTTTCCAAAAGTTTAATAGGCTTGGAAATAGATTTCATAATGACATTTTCTAGATTAATAAAACTAATGAGTCTTCCTCTAGCAAAAGGACTATGGATATCAACCTCACTGATATTGCCTTACCAGAATACTATAGGGTGAATAATACCTCCAAGCATGGTTAGATTGACTGCATTGAAGTTTTCAAATCCTTTGAATCTTTTCAAGAGGAACTTGACACATTTGAAATGGTTCCAAACAAAGATGTTGTTGTTGGTATTTATAAATCTAAACCATCTAACCAAGTGCATATGGTAGAAACTTTTCAATTCCCTTTTTAATAAGATAATGAGATTGATAATATCATTGAAGAGATTCAATCATTCCAATATTTCTTTAAGACATATCCTCTAAGAAATAGGGAGTAAAAATAGACATTAACCACTTCTACTCCACCTAAAAACTATGGGACCCCTACAAACACTATATCAAAGAATAATCTTGAACCTCCCAAAGGAATCTCTTCCAAAATTACTACTAATCCTTCAAGTAAAACTGGTTACAATATTTTGGAAGATATGAAAAAGATTAAATCCAACATCACTCTGCATGAGCTAACTCAGATCATAGAACAAAGATACTCTTAAAATCCTTGTCCAAGAAGCTTGACAAGCCCCCTAAGAGTGATAGTGCAAATGTAACTATTTAAGTAACCAAAGTAGAGTCCCTTCCCTTCTTTCTTATAGTTAGGATATTTAGGAATAATCTCCATAATTATCTTTTATATTTTAGAGCCTCAACCAATATCATTTCTATTGGGATATGTGAACAACTTGGGTTAACACCAATCAATTATGATAGGGTGGTTACTCAATTGGATAAATCTAGAGTCAAGGTCATTAGGGAAATATTAAATGTGTATATGTAGCTAGCAAGTGAACCCAAGGTTCAATAATTCATTGACATACAAGTGGTGGATATTCTTAATGCTTATGGATTTATCTTGAGTAGAGAATGGACTAAGGCCTTAAATGGTTACATGTCTACTGATTGTTCACACTTGTGGCTACCTTGGAAAGGTGTGCCAAATAAGATAAGAGTAGAATGAAATCAAAAATGAAACACATGATAATATAATACAATGCTATCAATGAAAGGGTAAACTTCCTAGATTTTGATCTTAGAGTTTTTACTTTAGAAACTACAAAGGAACCTAGTTCTAAGAGCTCCCCTCCAATGCCTAGACTATGGAAGTTATAGGTTGATGGTGCCAAATTCAAATCAAGATTAGGGGTTGGTATTATATTTATAGACCCTATATAAAAAAATGCAATGCATCTTATAGGTTACAATTCCCCTACACCAATAATTTGGCTAAGTATGAGGCTCTCATATTAGGATTATAGCTTGCCATCAAGAACAAGGTCAAGGAACTCCTTATTTATGGAGATTTTAAAATTTTAGTTAATAAAGTAAGGAGAAAGTACTAGTATAACCTATCTTACCTTAAGAGGTAAAAATTTAGAGTTTGGTACTTGGTGGAATCTTTCAATGCCTTCAATATCTTATATGTCCTCATGGAAGAAAACAAAGTTATTGATGAGCTTGCCTTTGCTATAGCTAACCTCATAGCCAACCATGATTCTCAAAACCTTAGTATTGATCTTGTACCATGTCCCTTAGTCCCTAATAACATAAATCACTTCCAATTTTTCAATGATGATAAAAAAATTATGGATTTCTTGACTAATTCTAGAGCATTTGAAGCTCACATTATTGATGAAGCTAATGAAACTTTTCTTGAAAGGGAACTTAATGGTAAAATCATCCAACTAAGTGAAAATAAGATACCTAAAGGGATGATCTCATTAGAAATTCTATTTTATCTTGACAAGATTTATAAAGCACCTAAGCAACCCAAGGTAAGTGGTAAGGACTATCATGCAATGAACCTTGGCCCACATGATTAGCCCCAAATTGTGAATATAGGGAAGGCTTGCACTGAAATGGAAAACAAAAAATATAGAGAGATGATTAAAAAATACAAAGATGTAATTGTTTGGTCCTATGAAGATCTAAAAATATTTGACCCAAGGTTTATTTCTCATACTATACCTCTCCAGGAGGGTTGTAAACCCTTTAGATAGAAGTAAAGACTAGTTAACCCTATTTTACAACCCACGATCTTTAAGGAGGTCAAGAAACTATTAGATGCAAGGACTATGTTTCCTATTAGGCATTCCACTTGGGTAGTTAGAAAAAAGAATGGAGAAATAATATTATGCATAGATTTTAGAAATCTAAATAGAGCATCTAAGAAAGATAATTACCCCTTGCCTTATCTGATCCAAGTTGTCCAAGCTATTTCAAGATCTTCCATGATGTCCTTTTTGGATGGATTTTTTGGATATAACCAGGTGCTTATTTCTCTAGAAGATAGGATGAAAATAAATTTTACTACTAAATGGGGAATATATGCTTACAAGAGAATGCCTTTTGGATTAATTAATTTAGGGACAAATTTTCATAGGGCCATGGACCATGCTTTCCAAGGTCTAGTGGGAAAATGCATCATCATATATATGGATGATATCATATTATTATCTAAGAATAGAAAAGAAAATTTCATGCATTTGAGACAAGTATTTGATAGATGTAGGAAGTATGGTGTATCTCTTAACCCCAAGAAAATCATATTTTATGTCATTGAAGGAAAATTGTTGGGGCA